>VMBQ01000284.1:199347-248789 GCA_007657795.1 Dreissena rostriformis
TAGCTAACTTCATTTTGCTGGACAGGACTTATTGCTTTCATTATTACTATCATTATTAATATCCTTTATTGTTTAAGATATTTGTATATTTTCTATATAATCATTATTTTTCTTTATAATGACTATTATTATTATTATAAATATTATTACTGCGATTTATGTTCTCAATTGTATACTATGTTAATTGTAAAATTGTATACTGTGTAAATGACATCATTAATAGTTTATGTAAGTCTGTCACCATTTCAACATGTAAAAACTAACGCAAGGGAAGGACCCCCGATAACGTTGAAAAACTTCAGGTCTAACCCTTTTTCCATAATGTATGTATATATGGATGTATATATTAGTACAATGTCATTCTTTGGAAATAAAATATGTTTAAAGTAAAGAAGGCATATCGTTTTGTCAACGCTTACGTACGCTGTGTAAAGTGTGTACTTTAATATATTGTTGCAAATGGGTTACTCTCCTAAATAATCTTCAGTTATCATCGATGCATTATAATATATAGTTTACTGTTGAGATCTGTAATATAATGTGCATGTCAGCCACATCTCAACTGCTAATTTACGCCATGGCGTGAATCAACATTATAACATTATGGACTGGCTCCGCTAATGGCGAGGCATTCATCCCTGTGTCATTCTATTGTAAAGAGCAACTATCAATCACCACAGTGTTCCATTAGAAAAAACTGCTACTTTATTTTATTGCCGCAATTACAGAATCGCATTTGTTATTCCTATTCTATTTTTCATGGTGCAGTTTGGTTTAGAAAAAAAAAATGCACACATAACAAGGGAAATAGCATTTTGTATTGAAATCAAACGATGGAGTCAAAAATCAATGAAAACTTGTCTATGTTAGAAATCGATATACTCTTATGAACCCATCAAATGTGATAATAATTCAAAGAGAAAGTACCAGTTCAAAACGTAAAAATCTTAAGGGATTTTACGATCCGTTTGATGTTTATATACTGAACTCATTATACAGTTTCCATATTTCCTGGTCTTCAAATATATTAAAAAATAATCCTTACCTTTGATGTCAAAATTTTAAAATATTTCAATTATCTTGACAAATCTCTGCAAAGTTGCATGTATTTGTTCAGAAACCGAAGTTGTGGCAATATGATCAAACAATATTCTTTCCTTAAGGAATACATTGTGTTTTATCATTAAGTCTGAATTTGCACATTCTTCGTATGTTTGTTTGGTTATATGAGCTATTCTAATTAGGCACACGATCTCTTTTAGGGCATACTTTATGCAATTCTTGATTAAAACTTGACGGCAAATAACACCATGATAGACCTTAACATAGTAGTGGCGAATACCCCAGACGCCTCAAGTCGTAACATGTATTAGTGTTTAATGATCACATTATATTCATTCAAAGTTAATATGGGGCATTACTTAAACAACTCTATGACAATAATATAATGTACCAACGCAACATATTTAGTTTATTTAGCTTTATGTATATATTGAAAAAGCTTTGAATAGCTTTACTCTAAGGGTGATGAAACAATGTGTAAATGTACGGTCGATATTGGAAGAGAATCGATTCGAACTAATAACACTTTCATATTCTGTTAAACTATTTCGTCGATACAATAGTACGCTCTGTTCTCCTCTCCGTTTGATGTTAATATTTGTGTTAATCATAAAGCTTTTTTTTAAACATAAAAATTATTTTGCTAACACCCGGTGAAACAGTTTTAAAACGAAACTTATACTTGATTAATGGATTCATTCAATCGGGATATTTTCCATATGGCTATTGAAAATATCAAAACATGAGTTACACAGCTGGGCCAAAAATTGATGTTTTTGAGACAAATAAATATTTAACAGTATTACAGTGTTGAATAGTGTTTGTCAAGTATAAGCTCGTGAAATTGTTAAAGGTAATGAAATACGTTTCTGAAAATAAGCTTTGTAAAAACATGCTTCTAGGCATTATTGGTTTCTGTGTATTCATAATAATCTCAAACTTCTGTCGGTTTTGTTTTTAACCACCAATACAAAATTATTTAGAGTTTTATTGATAGTTTGATGATTGCTTAAAACATATTATTGTAACAATATAAATGCGACGAATGTTTAAACCAAAATATGCAAAAAGACAAATATAATTCCACACTATATAATAATACATGTATAAATTTTACCTAATATTCTTAATCCGGAAAAAAATCTGTGTGAAAGTTATCTTTTTATAATTTATACATACACAAATTCTCCACAGTAAATTAAGAAAAATAACAACATAAAAGAATAATATTACGAGAGAGAAACAAGTACTTCAGATAAGATATTAAAGATGGAAATGAATATACATGTTCTATCTACATCGATTTGTTTTCTTCACTATTATTAGTAAAGACTGAAATACATGGTAAATGGTAAATACAATTTTCCAAAAGTCAAAACAGTCTCAGAATAAAATATAAATATTCAACATGTTAATTTCTGTTCACGTTGGTTGATTTTTAAGGTTCTTCCATGTGGACTTTGCGCCGATCAAGCATATCCAACCGCCGATTATCGTCGTCCTAAAACAAACCAAAAGATACGTGAACAATTAGTGGTGCTGTTGTAATTAATATATTTAATAGACGAAACACGTTTTAATTACAATAAAACACTGCCAAAACATATAATTGAGAAACATGAGTTAATTATTTCTTAAGTTTAATTCTTATATTTGGGTATTCTTATGTTTTATATTTATGTTTTTCGTTAAGAAATGTTATTTAATACACAAACATGATTGAATATCACTCTTTTGATATTTGACCTTACGGCATGAATTTTGCAATAGCATCCTTATAACATGAATATTTGGAGACTAATTGATTTAAAAGACATTGCTATTGTAATTTTGCTTTTAAGCAATTAAAGCAATTGTTAATGTGTCGACAATCATTCATATAAACACACATATTATAATTCAAATAATTACCATAAACTATCAACAAATAAACTACATGTTACTGGACAATATACGTAAAACAAGTATTATTGAACCCCTTCAATCGGTCATTACGTGTAGGCTATTCGTGTATGCATTCAAGGCTTCCGTATAAAAAGAAATACATGTGTCTCGATTAAACCGTTCATGCATGTTTTTACCGGGTATAATCTTAATTTTGATTACATTTCATATTGATAATGGCAGCTTTAACTTTCCATGAATAATGCACTGTTTAAGCGTTCCACGGAATGGTTCGTGAATATTTTAACTGTTCATGAAACAATTTGTATGTTTTTTGAACGCTAAACCGGACACATAAATTGGTTTGTAAACTAATAAAGTTTATCCAATATAATTCGCACACATAAGCTATTACAACAAGGATGTTATCTTGTTCTACTTCAAAAAGGTCAACTTTGGGAAAGAATCGCAATACACAAATTTCTCTTCTTTTTGTACACAATTCTTTTATAATTGGGATAGGTGAAAACAGAAACAAAAAATACGATTCGTGGACATGTAAAGTGATCCCTTCGAAGGAACGGGACATGTTTTGGGGGAAATGTCATATTTCACTGTTAGCAGACATATTATTCATTTCAACGCTAGTACATGATCTGAACCAAAACATCTTTTTTTTTGGAACCAGTTTGTCAAGCTGAAAGACACAACACACAAAGGTCTGCACAAATTGATTGTTTGAAAATGATTATGAATCATTTCACGATGAAAAAATAATTCGTTCAACTGCAATAACAAACATTTAATGGGCAATTTATAACCACTTCCGTTTGTAAAGGTAACGTTTCCAGTCTCTGCATTGAAATTCAAACACAGTAATGTGACAGTCTCACCTTATCTACTATAATGGAGTCCTGTATAATAAAACACGTTGAAATAAGAGCTTGATGGCTGATTCGCCTAACATTTAATACACATAGACATATTCATTTTCTATTTAGATAAAATTTCGAATATCTCAGCTTAATGTTTCTACAGGATTTTTTGTTTAATTACAATATGTGGCTTGTGTATTATACAGCTCATCCTTTCCGTGCAGAGTAGGAAATAAACAAGCAGTGAATTGTATCGATAAAGAAACAAAGTCATGACATGCGTAAGATGTTTTGCCATCCTTATGTGATACTATTAAAACAAGTCAGGTGAAAAGTTAGTTTGCAGACACATTCATGCACGTGGTTATATAAACATTATCACTTTAATATGAAATGTGATCAAACAAAATGAAAATGCATTTCTATATCTACGTTTTATACTCGACATGACATGGATATACATTGTGCATATAGATGGACACGTTAAAAGAGTTATTAAAATTAAAGCGCATTTAATGTGTACGTTTTGTTTTTCAACACAATGTTCATACGCAATAAACACTATAGGTATAATAAAGATTCAAAGAGCCTGTGAATGCCTAGTAAATGGGTTTGGAATTGTAACAAATACCAAAAAAATGTCTTACCAGACCTTATTCTGTTAATATAAAATAGTGTATTTCTTTTAAAGTCTGCAATGTGCACACACTTTATTAACTAAATGAACAAGTGCAAACGCACAGTCATTACTTCCGAATATTTTTTCTATATCAGCGGCGTTTTCAAACCGAACCAATAAGTGATTTGTTATATAAAGAATTTATGCTGTTTTGTTTTTTTTTACAATTGCAAAACTCAAGTGCATTACCAGGGAAGTAATGTTTTATCTACCATAATCGTTTTCAAAAATTCCGTTTTTGAAATTATGTTCAAGTAAAATGCCTATTTATTTTCTATACCAATCAAGCAAGACACGCAGTCCACGAAATGCCACACGGGTCTTTGAAAGTCTACTTTGTTCATATGCTGGGTTATATATTGATCAGTTTAATGAGGATAGCCTGCATTTTACATAAAACGCTTCGGTTATCAGGAAAATACCAGTGCACACAATTCGCTAGAAATTGTAGTTGTCTTTTACAACTTCCGGTAAATAAAGGTGGGGACTACAAAATTGGATTCTAAAATATGTTGACATACCCGAATCTTTCCAGCACGGTCTGGCAATGAAGGCTCCGGACTGGTTTCGTCGGAAGCACAATCCAAGCCTCCTTCCGCGCTTTCCGGGTATTTCTGCTTCCTGGCTCACAGGTTTGCTGAACCGATTGATTAACGGTACCATCTTCTATGAGCTGGAATAATATTTTAATTGATTAGTCTTGATTTGTGTTAGTCATAACATGCAATTATGCGTTTGAATACATCGGCAATAAACCACAGATTCAGCGAAAAGTGAGAAAAAGTCGATGGTGTGATCTACGTTACACTTGTAATACAGTTGATGCTTTTCACAAGCACCTACTGATTCCACTGATTCGATGTTTAATCATTATAACTATATGGGTTCATCATATGTTTAATGCCTGTGTAGTCCGCACAGGCTAATCAGGGACGACCCTTTCAGCCTTAACTGGATTTTTCGCTAAGAAGAGACTTTCTTTACACGAAATATATCATACAAGCGGAAAGTGCTAGTCTGTGACGACACTTTACGCACATGCATCTCTCGTAACTCTTTTAGAGTGGTTTTGTACATATATATATATATAATGATTATGTAACTGCGTTACTGTGTTGTTATGTACAAAAGTGGAACGTTAATAAACTATTATGTCTGTCTATTCTATCTGTCTGCATTCAATCCTCTTTTCACAGAGCGAGGCTCATATTATTTCATTAGATGTGTTTCCATAAAATTGCAGCCCGCGTCGGCAATGTTCCAGAGTAAAAATTAACAAGCACAAAGTGGTTACTTATTACAATGAGGGTGGTCCAGTACGGTTCTATTTCAGGAAGTGTTTCACACACTTAGAGAATTAACATTCACTTGCAAGATGTCGTTGTGATTATAAATAATGTCTTTTAAACACACATCGTATGGGTAAGTTAATGGTACACCGTATCGATAATATATGCTATGGTATCTGCGAATTTACTCCTATGCAAACATAAAAACAAATATTTCCACTGGTTAAAATAATTTCAGACATTTTCGTATACTATTTGTATTGCATAAATGAACGAATTTTTTATTGTATGAATGATGTGTTATATAGCTACAAATACATTTATTTATAGTATAACCTTTCTCATTTTGGATATTGGTTGAACTTGTTTATTTCTAATCAACACTTTGTGTACGAATTTAATTAACATGTAATGGTGTTTTACACGTTTGGTCTTTTCGTGACGTTTACGTGTACGGCTGGACTCCCGTGAAAACCAGCGTATTGCTCTGACCGTTCGCTATTCCAAAGACGACCACTATCTTATTTATATCTAGTAATCTGGAGGTGTGAACCATGCAGTGCTCTTCATTTGTAGGAAACATAGTTTTCGTTGTTAAACATAATCTCCGTTGATTTCTTTGACGTTCAAATCAGTTTGCATTTGTCGAGAATTGACTTACATATTAACGTATTAGATGCTTAATGTGAGAATACGTCATACTTTGTAAGGTTAACCAATTGAATAGTATTTATATTTAGAATGTATGTTGCACACAAGTACGTCTACTATTGTTAACAAATAGTGGCTATCACGATGAATCGTGATAAAACATTTAATTGTCAACTTATTGAAAATGTTGGTGATATGTTGGGTCCAAAACATACAAAATTGCTTGAGAAGAGCATCCCTCATTGTAGGATAATAAACATTACATTCAATACAATTAATTACGTTATATGCGAATTTAAAGAACAGCAAGCAATTCTATACTGCGCTCAATCGATTTGCGACATTTACTTGGGAAAGCATAAGCGAGTAACTAAACATATGGACCCACGCATGCTGAAGTTTTTTTTATTGTAATCACACATGAAAGTAATTTAGTCACCAAAGACTATCAGACACAAACACTTTCATAAGCTTTTATTTAATAAAGCAGATCAAAGAAAATATCTACGTCCAAGGATAGCGTTTAAAGCATAGAAATTCCATCTGGAGTTGCCTCAACAAAATTATTTTTGTATGAACGGTTTAAGAGAAAACATGCTTATCGATAAACATTTGATCTCTTACAAGAATCTAATCAATAGATTTCTCAACAAGAAGAAGATGTGATGACTTTGGCATCAATATCTTTGCTAAGTCGTTTTTAGATATAATCCAAAAATAAAATTCCATATATTTCCGTTTTCATTGGTTACATTTGTATATGGCTTGATGGTTAGTCTTCAACAGATTTGTGTTGTATCTATTAATTTATTTCAATGTATTAGGCTATTTTATTTGTAAGAATAAATGATAGGCCACGAACACATACACATGTAGTATGTTTAAACGTAGAATTGGTATCGTATGATTAGTATCTGCAATCAATGTTATCCTTGTGTGTATGCTAACATATTTTAGCGTTAAATGGAAGTTGAACAATCGCATTTGTTGTTTTTTTTTAACGTTTTTTTTCTTCATACATTGCATTTACAGCGACACTATATATTGATATTTTAACATGTAAGTTCACATAACACTAAAAAAAAAATACTGATGTCGATGGAAATGAATCATGAATGAAATGAATAAAAATGAAAATGAAAAATGGTGGTATGTTTGAATCACTAAAGGACAAACGCATTTGTGCACAAAAAATAAACATGCTTCCTTGACGTCATATGTTCAATGAAGCTAGAGTAACCCTATTTCCGTAGAGTTTGAGTACAGCTATTTCCGTATTATTCTTTTTTTTTCAACCTCAATGACCTAAATTTACCGCGTTTGCCACCAATGAGCCGCTAAAGCAGGACAAAGTATTCAGGTATCGTGTCCATTCTATAAATACGTAAACTACGCACGTAAAACGTATGTCTCTTGGATCAAACATAATTAGGTCTCAATGTGTCCGCGTACCTCAAGGGATCATCATCAAATGAATGCCAAAGATATTTGATATGCCCACATGCAGATTACTAATAGCATAAAATAAATGGTACACCAGCAGTATAGGCTAATGTTAGTAACCGCTTTATTAGTACAATACGGGAGACAAAAAGTGGTGCGTATGTTTTTAGACAATATTTGACTTTGTTGATGTTAACCACCGCTACTTTGCACGATCGGTTGTAAGTGTATTATAAAGGTAAGTAACCTACATATGAAATTGATCTATTTATGCAATGGACCGGATATAGGAGAACAACTTTGAAAAAGAGTCACCCAAAGATAACTCCTATTATAAAAATCTGCCAAGCTGGTAACAAGATGATGTCGTTTGAAAGAAAAGTTTACGGCCGAAGCACGACGGAAAAACACGAGATCCTTATAGCATCCAGGTGCAACGTGGTGCACCGGTTACCTAAACGGGCGCATTATCGGTATAGTACCCGATATGATCACATCTGCCTTTCGATTAGAAAAATGTCCCTATAATGTATTTCCGATTTGAATTATAAAACAAATAGACAATTATCACACCCGTTTTTTCATGATGCAGTCAAACACAGTATTATGAAACTTGCATGTGTGCATGTTCGTTGTGAAGGGCAACAAAACCCACAACCCAAGAAATAACGCACAGTCATGTGGGGCCTATTGCGAATACATACCTCGTCAAGTGCAATACGTAGTAATTATTTGAAGTAGGACAAGTCTCGTGTCTCCATGTACTTCGGACGTTTGTCAGCGCTGAGAGGATTTCCGATCTGAAAAATGAAAGTAAAACTATGAATAGTATAATGCAACACTATACTTATATTTTTCTTCTTAAAGTTCAATCCAAATAGGCGCCACCACACGTGCCGATGCTATTCGTATTAAACATCAGTATTATCCAAACATATGCACGGGTAGTTCACGTCATTAGTGGATATGAATGCAATATTCCATACAAAAGATAAATTGCAATATGTTTTGATATTTAACGGAAAACGTAGAAATGCATGTGAGTGTCGATGGACGGGAATTATGTAAGCTACAAAAACGTCAATCAGGATGAACCATTTGCTTAAAACTGGATTTATCCGAAACGTCAATACATTAGTAAAAGGATAATGCTCGATCTATAAATGCAAATTCTACCAAACAAACAAGTGTTCAATTCATATTTCATATCGTTCTCAAATGCCATTGAGAAATTAAACTAACTGGTTCAACTGTTTTTGAATAACAAACAACACATTCTTAAGCTATTATGCGACGTGGTTTCGATATATTTAATAAACGATTTTGATGAGGGTCTAAACGAAAATGTGTCTGCACCATTCAATTATCTCTTAAGTTAAATAGCATAAATGTCTGGTTAAGTTCTTATAATTTAGTACACGTTTTTCTTGCTGAAAGCGTATATTCAGGATACTGACCTCGTCTCCTTGTGTTGGCATCCCCAGGGAATCGGCCGCAAGGAGGCAGCAAGCCAAGATGACTGCGAGTATCATCGTCTCCGTCTGCATGTTTTGATTCCAAAGAAATATAAATATCATACGTGCTCTTGACATGAACGCAGTTCTAATTAAAGAAAAGGTAACTATAGGATAGGATAGGGCAAACATGCATCGAGAAAATATATACAATGTTATTCTTGCTTTATTAACGATGCAGAACGATGCAGAAACGTTAATCATAGCGTTATATGCGACAATAAACGCAGTGCCGATACAAATGATAAAACACGAATCATTCTTTTCAGTGTTTGACCATTTCATTCCGGAGATATATACACCTGTTTGATCCCACAAAGACAAGCTATAGAACATCTGACTGCTTGTATTGGAATTAAAAATAGCTGAACATAACTCACAATATTGCACTAATTCATGATGATTGTCTGCAGGCCTGGGCCATGCAATCGTATTTGTATGAATGAATGCGAATTGTTTTTTTCATTTTTCATGCCCTTTGCTCAAATTGGATCCAGTCGGAAAACCATTTTGAAATTACCGATTATTGATAACGTTAAATTGATAACAAAAACGGATGCTTTCTAAACCAGTCAGTTTATTACTCCCACTTAATGCGGCACGAGGATACATTCAGAGAGTACACTATTAAAAATGTTCCATGAAATGGCTTCAAAATGGTAATTAATTTATCTAATTGACTCTTTTAGAGATTCCTATAGTGGGTTTTAATTTCTCACTCGTCGCATATGTATATATATATATATACATTTAATGAATTGTGTGTGGTGGAACTTACTCATCTTCAAAATGTTAGTATCATATTATCTCATTACAATATATGTCTACTTTCGACTTGTGAAACCCATCTGTAAGTTGAATAATCCAAAACAAATGCACCGAAAGACAATTTCATAAAGTGTGATAATTCCGTGATCAAGTCGCAAATTACTGAAGTAATTGTATTAAAAATGGCACATACCCATACAAATGATGAAAAGGCATTGTAAATATATCAAGTAATCGGATATTTTCAAAAGACCATTGTTGTGCACTCTGCCAACAATAACAGGTCTGACATTGTCATTAGCTTACATGTTGGTAATTGTCTAAAATTGTTTATGGCAATACACTATCTTAATACTATCTGAGAGATGAGACATTCCAATCGAAATCGATTGCCAACTGTGTTTAACAAATTAATCGAAAAATATATTGTGTTTTCTTTTCCAACAAAGTACAAGCAGTAAATTGTATCTTTAAAATAATATAGAGTTTTACGGGCTGTAGTATGCAAGCATAGCATACTGTAAATAGCAGTGCGTATGATGCTCAGAGGATGTGACAGAATGTCAGGATAAGAAAACTATTTACACACTTTAAAAGTAAAATAAAACAAAACAATTCATACACACGCCATTAGATGCCAGAGTTGGTCAAGTGCTAGTTTTTGAAAATATAACACATGGAGTTGTATTCACTTTGTAATCACTATAAACAATCGGTTTTCTGATCTGGACTTAGAAGCAATGTTAGCTTTCAGACAAACCTATTTATTATCACCTCATTTATGGTGTGTTTAACAATCCTCATACATGGTGTGTTTTCTTACTTACAATTTAAGATAGGGGCAGTTAAATATATGCCACAAATGCCCCAGTTACTTCAAAATGTTAAAGGAACATATGCAAATACGCTTCAATATTAAAGTAAGTGTATAAGTTTGCGAATCCAAGAGGAAAACATACAAAAGTATGACTGTTGATAAATGGGAATGAAAAGCTGAATTATTGAGCGTATAGTGTTGGAATGAACGATCTATATGTGTTGGTAGTAAAATTAAATGAAAGTTAACCAAAAGCTAAAATAAGGAACAGGATAGCTCTAAGCTTGTCGTTTTTCAATGATTTATTGTTTAAGTACTTTATTAACATGATTTTAATTATTGACATAATACAAATGCAAAAGTTTAATCCAGGTGTTAAAATAGAATATAACGACGGACAAACACGTCAAACGATGCGGGTGTTTTAAGATAAAACTTACAACAAATAATCATAATAAAAGTAATATAATTATAAACTGTTCGATACTGAATGTATTTGGGTTAATTAAGTTTTTGTTATATGACAAAATTATATATGTAATGATCATTGATGATGCATTAAACAAAATTCCCGTTCGATATCGAAAGATTTAATGATCATGTCAGAGAAACAGTAGGTATAATTACATGCATATGTGTAGTGCGTACAGAGCCTTACACGAAGATACATTGAGCATGTTTGGTTTGTCTACTAAACTTATCAGTTCTATGTTGTTTGCCTTGCAAAATCACAAAACACTCGAGCGATTTCAGATGTATATTTCCAGTATCATACAAATCATCAGAGTTCAGCACTTTATACACAGTTTCAATTTAGTTATTTAGTGATTGTGAATCCGAATATCACTTTTTATTATGATGTCCATTATATAACGAATTCCGTGTAAAATATAAAATCAGGACAACATGGTCTACCATAGTAAAAACATATTAATGATGTCTTGCACAAATGTTCTTAAGCTAAAAAGCATTTCAAACATTTTTGTTGAAGCGTTCAAACTTAGATCATATACTCGTCTAGCTGTTGTATAATTGAATGTTAACAGACAAAACTGTATTTAATAGTCGTACATATTATTTGTTTTGATTGTCATATTTGCTCATGTTTAAATTGTATTATTGTTTGATTCCCTGTCTAAGCCATATTTCGCTTGTATATATGTACTTGGCCAAAGGCAGAATTCCGGAATAAACTTTGAAACGTTGAAGTCGTTTAGTAAGGTTTCATTGACCTCGTTCACAGGTACCATTGTAGTGTCATGTATTATGTATATATTAACTTGAAACTTCAATAAGCTTAAATTGAAGAATCTTTCTAAGAGGATACTTTGTATTGAGTAGACATTAAATATTCATAACTTTCCGTAACGCTAGGCACTTCAAAGAGATAAACTCGTCATTTCAGCGCTAAATGTTTGCTTTCCTGATTTCTATCATACTTTCCAGTATCAATAACTCGCGCATCTAACTGGTGGAATGAAATTGCTTTCGCGACTTTGTCATCGCAAATCTTCTTTATTTTTCATTTTTGTGGTTACTATGATTTGTAATTATTTTTATTTCCGTTTCAAAGTTAAATCACCATTTACAGCTTCCCTTTGACGTTTTGAATCCAGTTAAGGGATCTGCTAAAATTGTATTAAATAACCTGCATGTCATATTACATTATATAAGACGTTTTGATTTCTATTTATTCAACTATGTGAGAACAATTTCATGTGTACTCAGTTTCAAAACAATACTAGGACACTTATTTAAATCAAACATATTTCTAAATGTAAAAAAATAATTCATTTAATCCTTCTGTGTACATACTAAAAAAGAATTCAAATACGTATAACTACCTCCTGCTAGTGCCTCTGCTAGCACATTTCTTATCTTTATTTAAACAGTGGATTGTGGTTTTAATTTTTAAATAGTGTATCAAAATAACCGATTACGTTCGACGGGAGTCATACATGCGATGCATTCGGTATTTTTTGTCATGTAAGTGAACAATTCCTATCCGTATGGATGGGCGCNGCACTTCAAAGAGATTAACTCGTCATTTCAGCGCTAAATATTTGCTTTCCTGATTTCTATCATACTTTCCAGTATCAATAACTCGCGCATCCTACGGTCGGAATGAAATTTCTTTCGCGGCTTTGTCATCGTTTATTGTCTTTATTTTTCATTTTCGTGGCTACTTATATTTGTTATTATTTTTATTTCCGTTTCAAAGTTTAATTGTCATTTACAGCTTTCCTTCGAAATTTTGTATCGTATTAAGGAATCTGCTGCTAAAATTATATTGAATATCCTGCATTTTACATTATTAAAGACGTTTTAATGTCTGTTAATGCAACTATGTGATAACAATTTCATGTTTACTCACTATCAAAAAAATACAAGGACACTTATATGAATTAAATATAATTCTAAATGTAAATATATAAGAAATTCAATTTTTTTGAGTACAGACTTCAAAAAAATTCAAATATAACCATCTCCTACTAATTTCTCTGCAAGCACGTTTGGTATCTTTATTTGAACAGTGGATTGTGGTTTTAATTTTTCAAATTGTGAATCAAAATTATCGATAACGTGGGACGGAAATCATAAATGGGGTGCATTCGGTAAAGTTAGTTGACAATAACTGTCCTCATGGGCGCTTTATATTATTATCATGTATTAATTATATTATTGGTTAATGCGTTTATCAATAATACGAAGTGCTGTGCGTTATTCATGTTTATTTACCCCGTAATGACCTTAATAAGTTTTATAAAATTATAACTTGACCAGCCTAAGACGTTTTAATTTGTCAGTTAACACGTCGAAAAAATAGCAGAATATAATAGTACTTACAGATGCAGAACATTTTTTTTTTAGATTTGAGCAAAATTTGATTAATATTAATAATACGTGTTTATCTATATTATTCAAAAATACTCAACTAAAAAAAAATTAAGCTTTAAAGCATCAAGATATTATGCAGTCAACTATGAATTGTGATATGTGTTTGTTATAACCATTGTATCATGTTATTTTGCAAGTTGATACATTTAAGTTGATTTTTTACAAAAATATATCTTGCATATATTTTATAAGCATACACATACATTTATATTTTGATTAAATGTACGCGTTGCAATAGCAATCATATTATAAAAACGAAACTTATAATCATAATACATCAAATAAGTTTTAATGTTTTCGGTAATTTAAAGTTAATAATGAAAACATTATTGTGAAATTATATGCATTAGTCATCTATTAAAAGTGTGACTACATCAGCTTATACTTAGACGAAATATAAACTGACTTGATCGAGAATGAATTCACCGTTGTAATTGCTCTTCTCTACAGATACAAAACGAGTTTCTAACGCTCGACGTCGCTTGGTGTTAGCTTTAGATCACCCCTCTTGGGAAATCATAAGCCAACTATGTTCTGGAATATTGCTTAGACTTATTAAAATTGTTTTTATGTCGAATTATTTTCAACATCTGTATCAAAATATATATTTCATTATTTGTATTATTTCTTTCTTATTGAGGGAATACAATCTCCGATAGTAACCTGGGAGTTTGAACATATGACAATTACTCAGTCATAAACGACTAATCTGTTTAATATAAATTGCACATGAAATGCTAAGTGTTTTAATTGGTACTTCAGTATACAACAGTTAAGTTCAGTTAAATCAAAGAACATTACGGAGTTTATTTTCAAGAGCAGGCAATATCAACCGGCAGTGAATTATATTGGCAATGACATGGTTATAATACCTGTACATCACTTGCAATAACATTTGCGTAATGAACCCTAATGTTTATCCCAGTTCTATACTAATTCCCATAATTAAATCATGTTATTATCATCGGAGATTTACCTCAAAATAAAATTATAATTAATACTGAAATGTACTCCCTTGTGCAATTGCAATAATCTAGAATCGTCGAAATTATCCCAACAAAATGTGATTTATACTTTATTTGATTTGAAGTTTCTATATGGTTGAAATGAGTACTGCAAAAAAAAAAAGACTCAGGATATACATGTTGCAAATGTTATTACGGTCAAAGAATAACAAGGAAAGCACACACAATAAAGCATTTAGAGCGAATGCCAGCTAATGTTTTACGGGCGTGGGTACTTATGGACGTATCCACCGTCCTCGTCTGTTCATGTTCATATACGACACCAATTACATTAATAACATTTTGTCTCTTGTCGAACATTTTTTAGATCCATCAAGATAACGAGATTTGTGATTTAAACATGATGTTATACTAAATATCAAGCCATAACACGCTAGCGATGCAATACGGATATCAAAAATCGATGTTGGATTTTCCTCTTCGTTCCATCGATGGCTTAACACTAGACGGATTGCGAAGTGTAACATTTGTAAGAAATATGTTTTTCCGAGTTCTAAGCATACACGTTATACTCAAGTAAAAGAGTATTTAATACGCCCTTTGAAAATAATGTTGACTCGAATCAATGGTGAAATGTCATGTCATCTGTCAATACGAATGTGTTACCTCACGTGACTTATGTCAATGATGACATACGCAAATGGATGTGTCACTGCGAGCTATTTTAAACATTGGTGACACTTACTGTAAATCTATTTGACCCATTGAACGTTTTAAAAGAGAGCATTGCAATCTGGCTATTCAAATATAAAACATATTGAACTTCGTGTCATAAACGAGTGAAATATGATAATAGTTTCGATTATTTTGCAATCCCGAGTACAATATTTAATTGAAAAACTCATCGAAACCACGTATCGTTGCTTCTCCCAGTCAAAACGAATATGATAAAATATCCGGAAGAAAAATTTTCTATTTAAGTGTTGTCAGGAGTGAGCTTCAAATTAGGTTTTAAACATCATCATTCAAGTTTAACGATTTGCAAGAAAAGCTCAGTTCAGCGACACTAGGCGATAATTGCTGTTAAAAATCACCCGCGGGGTTTAAATGATTAATTATCGGAAAAGTTTCAAAATACCTCGAGAAATTCTTAAAATATACCAGGTCTGAGTGAGATTTTTTAAAGTTAAATTAAGATAATTACAAGGACAATGAGGAAAAGGGTCAACCAATAGCTATCAAACTAACTTAAAACATTAGCTTATTTGAAACGACTGCATAATCTTGTTGTATAAAGACAAAGACAATACATGAAGTCACAGCACCCAACATCAGCTATTACTTTTGACGAAAGTACATGTAATATTATCCAGTGAATTTTGACACGGATCACACATGTTTTCGTGTTTATATTTTTGGTTTTTGGCTGTAATATTTGTTTTACTTTTTTATGCGAACGGTCTGAAAAGTCTTGAGGAATCTTACCTTAGTAATGCATATTAAGATACTTATCAAGACAACAATTGTGTGTTAACGAGGCCGGATAAGCCAGCTTTACAGACTAACAATCAACTTAACCAAGAAATCCGAGGAAAATTCTCATCAGGACTAGATAAATTTATTCCTTTGGTCAACTTAATCTCATAAAAAGTGATGTATTATCTATAAACGACTGCTCTGTGATAACAATTAAATATACATAGTACTTTAGAAAGTAGGCAGTTGTTCATTGAATAATTGATTGTTATTAGTCACTTCATGTAAGGACGGGTGTAAACGTATGATCATAATACTGGAATACAGCCTTCACAAGGACATTACAAGAATGGCCTCTTAAATGGATAAAATAACGCAAGTACATTCCTTGTGTCATGCAGAAAAGTACCTGGAAACAAGAGATATTCTTCTCTCAAAATTTAAAATTTAAAACTGAAGTGTAATTGAATCAAGCACTGACAAAACATGGCCAAGTAATTATAGAGCTTTCTAGAATGGCACATATGAGGAGGCGTACAATACCAAGAGCTTGTTCCGTGTCCAAATTTCTATTCAAACATAGCTACATTGTGGTGTTGAATGAACATTCCATCTCAGACAGTAAATTAGGTCCCATTGTCTTATGTTCTAACCAGTTTATCTCAATATTGATCAGGAATCGCCTTTTGTCTGATCCATTCGATATAATACTCTGAATACTGGGAAGTTTATTGTTCTTATTCTTTCACTCGTGTTGTGTTGCACACGAATTGCACGTTTTGCGTTAATTGAACCGGAATGGAGACCACGAAACACTCACAATACAGAAGCTATAGGCATATTCAATATAATTATGCACTTTTCGTGTTTGTATCGATTCGATAATAACCGTTACAACCAGATGTACATTAGCTTATATGTTATGCTTTCCGGTGGTTTATAGAGAAACAACAGCGAATTAAAACTGATAATTCACTGTTTCAAACAGTAAAAATTAAAAGTGAAACTTATCGATATTTTTCATTGTTTTAAAAACCACCGGAAAGCATAAAAGAAACAAAAAATAAGCATTTGTCAGCATAAAATAAAAGAAAATTTGNAACAGTATCCTTTTACGACGCATTGTAATGCGTGTATCGGCATAAAGGTCTGGTATAACAACACCAGAATCAAACATGAACTTATCTAGGTAAGTAAAGGTTTTGAGCGCGTGTTATCGTCATGCGGGTAATTTGTTTATTGGATTGTCCGAACCAGAATAGCAACGACAATTTGTCAATTTAACGTAGAATTGAACGCGAACTTTGATGATTAAGACCATAAAACATTCTTTGAAATAAAACTTAAAATGAACAAGGGCGATAAGATTCATTTTTTTCAAATTGTAATACCAACTTTTTGAAATCGCAAACAACTTTCAAAAGCTTTAAGACAATCTTCTATTCACAAATGAAAGGGGGGCGAACCCCTTTTTTGTTTTAAGACTTGTTCATGATATTTATATTGAATATCACTTTGTATAAGCAATACATGTAATCAATTTCCTTACACGATGAGTCGGAAATAAGTAATCATTTCTAATCAGATTTTACCTACTGATGGTACAGCTATAGTTTCACTTATTTGTGAAACTGATCATTGCAAATCGTAGCGACTCCTCTCGAGCTGTTACCATAACCCGATAGAGCACCCAAATTGGCAAATAGTTCAGGACATTGAGCAAAGAATATTCGTCTTCAAGAAATTCAATTTACAAAGTATGTGAGCTTTCATTATTTGCTAATTCCATCTCCACTTTCATCGCAGAAATATCTGATGAGGGCACAAGCTTAGAACATTCGATTCAGATGTAGGATTAATCACTTTTAAATAATTATTTGTAACACTCTGATTAGATTTTGGTATGCTCAATAAAGACGGAAATTACATAAGGATCGTTTTTTGTGGAAGGTAAATCCAGTGTGAACGGTAATCCAGTTTTCTTTACGTCAACTGGTGTTGACATACAAATAACAAATAGGATTTTAAGTTAACAAAATCAATGTGTGTCATTTTCTTCATCAATATACTTAAATAAAAACACTACATAAACATTTTGGCAGCATGGTTACAGTGTATTGTGGCAGTGTCATCGAATAATTTTCCAATTATAAATTATATTTGAAAACGATGTAGCCGTCACTATTAACTATTAAGACGTGCTATGTAAGTTAAGCAAGCATTTTTACCAGCAATATCGATGTCTCTGTTTGTGTTTTAACTCATCTCTTAAGGTAATGCACTAACTGAACTGTTTAATATGCAGAACAAGTTTCACTCTTGTCTGATATATTTGGCCTTAATAGGCTTTTTCAAAGTTTGTTTTTACAAAAAGCCTTTTAAGGCGAAATATATCAGAAAAGAGTGAAACTTGTTCTGTGTCAATCTACTTTTATCCCTACTGTATACGAAACTTGTTCTATAATAAAGTTAATGAACCGCACACTAGTCTAGTAAAAAAGCGCAAAATTTAATCAGTTCACGGAACGAACAAATATTGGTGAAATACCGGATAAATTCAGTTTAAACCCTGTGTGAGGCACAAACGATCGAAAACCCATTCCGTCGGTAAAGAATACGCAATTTAAACATGTGAATGAATATGCTGAATTTTAGTTGTACAGTTGACCGAAGAAGGCATATTATTTGTCAACGGTAACGTACGTTGTGTAAAGAATTGTGTACTTTTATGTATTCTAGCAAATGAGTTACTCTCCTAAATAATCTTCAGTTATCATCAATTCATTATAATAAATAGTTAAATGTTGAGGTCTGTAATAGTATGTGCATGCCAACAATTCTCTGCTAATTTACGATAAGGCGTGAATCAACATTATTACTTTATGAACTATCTCCGCTACTGGTGAGGCAGTCATCACTGTTTCATTCTATTGTAAACAGCAACTATCAATAACCAAAGTGTTCCATTCAAATAAAAAACTGCTACTTTATTTCATTTCCGTAATTACAGAATTGCATTTCAATTGTTTTCCTATTCTATTTTTTCATGGTGCAGTTTGGTTCAGAAACAAAAAACAATTAACACATAACAAGGGGATAGCATTTTGTATTGAAATCAAACGATTGATTTAAAAATCAATGAACACTTGTCTATGTAAGAAATCGATATACTCTAATGCACCTTTCAAACGTGATAATAATTCAAAGAGGCAGTACCAGTTCAAAACGTAAAACTTGTCTTAAGGGATTTTACGATCCGTTTGATGTATATATACTCATTATACTGATTCCATATTTCCTTGTCTACAAATATATTAAAGAATAACACTAACCTTTGATGTTGATACTTTAAAATACTTCAATTATCTTGAAACATCTTGCAAGTTGCATGAACTTTTTCAGAATCAGCAGTGTTGGCAATATGATCAAACAATATTCTCTCCTTAAAGAATACATTGTGTATTATCATTAAGTCTGAATTTCCACATTCTTCGTATGTATGTTTGGTTATGTGAGCTATTCTAATTAGGCACACGATCTCTTTTAGGGCATACTTTATGCAATTCGTGATTCAAACTTTACGGAAAATAAAAGAAAAATAGAGCTTAACATGGTAGTGGAAAATACCCCAGACGCCTTAAGTCGTAACATGTAGCAGTGTTTAATGATCACATTATATACATTCTAAGTTGAATATGGAGCATTACTTAAACAGCTCTATGACAATATTACAATGTACCTACGCAACATTTCTAGTTTATTCAGCTGTATGTATACACTTGGAGACTTTTCTAACGCATCACTTTTCAAACTTGAATATCTCAGTTATGAGTAAAGATATTGATTTAAAATTGTACGTACAATCATTTGACTACATTCTATGCAAGCTCACGCTTTAATCATTCATCCGTGACGATTGGACGCTTTAGCACGTGGGGTTGGTGTGGTTTTATATTTTTGCACGTGGAAATGGTGAAACGCGATATAATTCTAGTTTTATTTCAATTTCATTATTTAAGGTGGGTTCTTACATAAGAAAAACATAGAATTAATTTACAAAACAATATAGCTCGTATGAATATTTAGGAGCGCAATCGCGCACTTTTGCAGGCTACCTTCCCCACTTGCTAAAGCTTCGATCGTCACGGATGAATGGTTTCATCGTTAGCTTGCATATTATGTAGTCAAATGATCACATGTGCAATTTTAAATAAAAATATTTACTCATTACTGAGATAAGTTTTAAAAGTGTTGCGTTAGAAAAGTCACCAAGTGTAGTAAAACGCGATATACATGTTATTCCAATTTAATTTCAATTTCATCATTCTAGATGAGTTTTTAATCAAGAAAAACATGACATTAATAAAGAAAAACCAATATGGCTCGTATGAATATTCAGGAGCGCGACGCCTCAATCTGCATGTTGCAAGCCGGTCAGTTATTTAGACGTGTAAGTTTATGCGTTTTACTTTTCACATTGTTATTATTTTACGTTGTACGAGTTTGCGAATCTGACTTTTGAAGTGGCGTTTTTAATTTGTTAAGTTTTGTTGTTTTTCAATTTCAATTAAATTTTCAGGAATTATTAGATATGTATTGAATTATTATTGGTCCAAATTTCAACACAATCCGTTCAAAAATAAGGGAGCTATATTGATATGATTAAGTGATGCGTTAGAAAAGTCTCCAAGTGTATATGCAAAAACCTTTGAATAGATTTACTCTAAGGCTGATGAAACAATGTGGAAATGAACGGTCGATATTGGAAGAGAATCGATTCGCACTATTAACACTTTCATATTCTGTTAAACTATTTCGTCGATATAAAGTTCGCTCTGTTCTCCTTTTCGTTTGATGTTAATATTCGTGTTTATTATAAAGCTATTGTTTAAACATAAACATTATTTTGCGAAAACGCATTGAAACAGTTTTAAAACGAAACTTATACTTGATTAATGGATTTATTCACTCGGAAACATGTTTAGACAAATCAATATTAAACAGTATTTCACTGCTGTTTAGTGTTTGTCAAGAATAATCCCGTGAACGTGTTAAAGTTAATGAAATACGTGTCTAAAGATAAGCTCTGAAAAATGTATGCTTAAAGACAATATTGGTTTCTGTTTATTCATAATAATGTCAAACTTCTGTCGGTTTTGTTTTTAACCACCAATACAAAATTATTTAGATTTGTCTGGAGTTTTATTAATTTATTGATATTTTAATGATTGCTTAAACATATTATTGTATGAATATGAATGCGACAAATGTTAAACCAAAATGTGCAACTAGACAAATATAATTCCACAATATTTAATAATACATGTATACATTTTACCTATTATTCTTTATCCGGACAAAATCTGTGTGAAATGTATCTATTTATAATTTATGCATACAAAAAAAATCCACAATTCAGTATATAAATCAACAACATAAAAGGATAATATTTCGGGAGAGAAATAAGTACTTAAGATAAGATATTTATGATGGAAATTAATATACATGTTCTATTTCTACATCGCTTTTTTCGTCACTATTATTAGTAAATGACCCACAAACATGGTAAATGGTTAAAACAATTTTACAAAGTAAAAAAAGTCTCGATATAAAATATCAATATTGAACATGTTAATTTCTGATCACGTTAGTTGATTTTTAAGGTTCTTCCTGCTGTCTTTGCGCCGATCAAGCATATTCAACAGCCGATTATCTTCGTCCTACAATAAACCAAAAGAAACGTGAGCAATGAGTGTTGCTGTTGATATTTATACATTTAATAGACGAAACACGTTTTTATTACAATAAAACACTGCCAAAACATATTATTGAGAAAAATGAGTTTATTATTTCTTCAGTTTAATTACACAATACACATGGTTTTGTACATGTTTCAATACCAAATAAGAACGTTGTGTTGACAAGGAGGAAATGCTAGATCACGGTTTTTGATATATAATATTCTTTAAAACATAAGCGGCAACGCCATGCATTGGCGGATGTATCATAATTAAGTAACAATACATATTTGCCGCGTGATTTTGATTACATTTCATATTGATAATGACAGCTTTAACTTAGCCATGCGTAATGCACTGTTTACGTGTTCAACGGAATGGTTCGTGAATTATTAAACTGATTAGAAAGCAACTTGTATTTCTTTCTGAACGTTGAACCGGACACATAAATTGGTTTGTAAACTAATAAAGTTAATCCCATATAATTCGCAAACATAAGCTATCACAACAAAGATGTACTCTAGTTCTGTTTCAAAAAGTCAGCTTTGGCAAAGAATCGCAAAACACAAATTTCTCTTCTTTTTGTACACAGTACGTTTATAATTGTGATAGGTGAAAACAGAAACAAAAAAATACGATTCGTGGATATGTTAAATGATCCCTTTAAAGAAACGGGACATGCTTTAGGGAATTCTCATATTTCACTGTTAGCAGACATATTAAGAAGATAATTCAACATTTATTCATTTCATCGATATTACATAATCTGAACAAAAATTTCTATTTTTTAAGCTTGTCAGACTGAAAGATACAACGCACAAATGTCTACACAAAGTGATTGTTGGCAAATGGTTATGAATCATTCACGATAAAAAACTTATTCGTTCAACTTCAATAACAAACGTTTCATGGGCACTTAATAACCACTTCCGTTTTTATGGGTAACGTTTCCAGTCTCTGCATTGAAATTCAAAGACAGTAATGTGACAGTCTCACATTTTATCCCATCCTCAGACGTGCATTGTCGAAAAAACCCATTGTGGGATATATTTTCGTTTATTTTCAACAGTGTTGAAATATATCTGTCACGCGCGGCGGACTCCTTTTTTGGATTTATACATGAAATGAATGTTTACTTTTCAAATCAATATACCGTATTCAAATAAAAGCCGAATTTCCAATTAAATTTATCTCAAAACCGGCTTTCCGTACTTTAATTTTTTATTCAATTGATTGCGCAATTTATGACGTATCTCGTGTGACGTAATTTCTCTGACGAAACACACCAGTTTAATTTTGACTATGTAGAGTACATGACGTAGCGTGTGACAAAGTGGAAAGTTTATCGAGTTCATAAACACATTTGAATAGTGATAGAATGGAATAAGGGTCTTTATTTAACTATGCTAAAATAATTATTCAAGACCCTAAATGCAAAATCGTCAATTATTGTGTTAAATGGATTATTTATGGATTTAAAATGATAATTAAAGGTGAGATACTAGATCTAGTTCGAACGTTTTTTGGTTTTTGATTGTACTTTTCATCATCTTTTCAACAAAAAATGGAAGTACATATCGTTGTTACTGTATTTTTATTATGATTGGATTAAAGTTGTCATTGAGGTAAGCGTGTTTTTATACCAAATGGCGANTTTACCTATTATTCTTTATCCGGACAAAATCTGTGTGAAATGTATTTATTTATAATTTATACATACAAAAATTCTCCACAATTCAGTATATAGATCAACAACATAAAAGGATAATATTTCGAGAGAGAAATAAGTACTTAAGATAAGATATTTATGATGGAAGTTAATATACATGTTCTAGTTCTACATCGCTTTTTTCGTCACTGTTATTAGTAAATGGCCCACATACATGGTAAATGGTTAAAACAATTTTACAAAGTGAAAAAAGTCTCGATATAAAATATCAATATTGAACATGTTAATTTCTGATCACGTTAGTTGATTTTTAAGGTTCTTCCTGCTGTCTTTGCGCCTATCAAGCAAATCCAACAGCCGATTATCTTCGTCCTACAATAAACCAAAAGAAACGTGAGCAATGAGTGTTGCTAAATAAATATCAACTATTTATACATTTACTAGACGAAACACGTTTTAATTACAATAAAACACTGCCAAAACATATTATTGAGAAAAATGAGTTTATTATTTCTTCAGTGTTATTACACAATACACATGGTTTTGTACGTGTTTCAATACCAAATAAGAACGTTGTGTTGACAAGGAGGAAATGCTAGATCACGGTTTTTGATATATAATATTCCAAAATCAGACAGTCCCTCTTCAACAATTATTGAGGCAAGTCTGCAACTTGCAAATTAAGAAGACATTCGTCTGTGAATGGATTGTACACAACATGTTTACTATGTGTGAAGATTCGTGTTGGTTCAGTTAAGAAAAATACCTGGCTCGATTTGAAGTTTAAGAAATCTTCCCAAAACTGTTATTATTAAAAATTCCTCAAATTTATTTGTTTATATAAATCATTAGTTCAAATACATCAATTCCTAAACTGTTGGCTTTAAAACATAAGCGGCAACGCCATGCATTGGCGGATGTATCATAATTAAGTAACAATACATATTTGCCGCGTAATTTTGATTACATTTCATATTGATAATGACAGCTTTAACTTAGCCATACGTAATGCACTGTTTAAGTGTTCAACGGAATGGTTCGTGAATTATTTAACTGATTAGAAAGCAATTTGTATTTTTTCTGAACGTTGAACCGGACACATAAATTGGTTTGTAAACTAATAAAGTTAATCCCATAAAATTCGCAAACATAAGCTATTACAACAAGGATGTACTCTAGTTCTGTTTCAAAAAGTCAGCTTTGGCAAAGAATCGCAAAACACAAATTTCTCTTCTTTTTGTTCACTGTACTTTTATAATTGGGATAGGTGAAAACAGAACCAAAAAATACGATTCGTGGATATGTTAAATGATCAATTTAAAGAAACTGGACATGTTTTTGCGAATTGTCATATTTCACTGTTAGCAGACATATTAAGAAGATAATTCAACATTTATTCATTTCATCGCTATTACATAATCTGAACAAAAATTTCTTTTTTGGAATCAGTTTGTCAGGCTGAAAGATACAACGCACAAATGTCTACACAAAGTGATTGTTGGCAAATGGTTATGAATCATTTCACGATGAAAAACTAATTCGTTTAACTTCAATAACAAACATTTCATGGGCACTTAATAACAACTTCCGTTTATAAAGGTAACGTTTCCAGTCCCTGCATTGAAATTCAAAGACAGTAATGTGACAGTCTCATATTATTAACCATAATGGAGCCCTGTACAATTAAAACACATTGAAATAAGAGCTTGAAAGCTTTTTTGCCTAAAATAAAATACGCATAGACACATTTATTTGTTTTTAAATAAAATTTCGAATATCTCGGCTAAGTTTTTATAAAGGATATAATTGTTCATATAGAATATTCGGCTTGTGTATTATACAGCTCATTCTTTCTGTGCAGAATAAGAAATAAACAAGCAGTGAATTGTATCGATAAAGAAACACAGTCTTGACATGCGTTAGATGTTGCAATTCTTCTGTGATACTATTAAAACAAGTCAGGTGAAACGTTAGTTTGCAGACACATTCATGCAAGTGGTTACATAAACATTATCACTTCAATATGAAATGTGATCAAACAAAATAAAAATGCATTTCTATAGCTACGTTTTATTCTCTACATGACATGGATAGAAATGTTGCATATAAACGGACATGTTTAACGAGTATTTAAAGTTACAGCTTATTTAATGTGTACGTTTGTTTTTTCAACACAATGTTCATACACAATAAACACTAGACGTATAATAATGATTCAACGAGACTGTGAATGCCTAGTAAATGGGATTGGAATTGTAACAAATACCAAAAATGTCTTACCAGACCTTATTCTGTAAATATAAAATAGTGTTTTTATTCAGAGTTTGCCATACTCACACACTTTATTTACTAACTGCATAAGTGCAAACGCACATTCATTTCTTTTGAGTATATATTTTTTTTATAGCAGCGGGGTGTGTAAACCGCATTAATAAGTGATATGTTATAAAACTGACTAATGCTTAAAGCCGGCCGAGTTGATATTTCTCACAGCAATTTGATTTTCTCAACTGACCAGAATTGATCAGTATTCGTCAGATACATTCTAAAGCTCAACTCTTCCATACCGATTTTCGCAAAAATTGTGCCAAAAATGACAAAAAACATCAAAAATACGAAACCTAATCATGTACAAAGCGGAATCCTCAAGACTAGTATTAACCTGTGACGTATGCACGCTTTGGGTCACGTGAGCGCCAATTTCACGTGATTTTCACTTCCGAGCTTTTCAAAACAAAGATGAACTGCTAAATAAAACGGTTTCTCCATGGCAAATGGCGTTGTAAACAATGATGCCATGGTCACGTGGTTTTACATGTGACCCGCGCGTGTTTAAATTTAGATCATTTCTGTCCATGGACAGAAATTGAAAAGCCCTATCTGAATTTGGGCATTTCTTGACCGATTTTGACCAATTGTTTTGCACATCTGACATAAATACCATCACATGTTGACTCATAATCACTTTTTTTGCGACACATAACAAAAATGGGAAAATATACCAACATCAACTCGGCCGGCTTTGAACATCTGTTTAGTTTTCTTAAATTTACAAACCTCAAGTGCATTACCAGCGAAGTAATGTTTTATTTACCATTATCTTTATCAAAAATTCATTTTTTTTTTTAAATTAAGTAAAATGCCCATAAGGATTTATTTTCTATACAAATCAAGCAAGACACACGGTCCATGGAATGCCACACGGATCTATAACAGTTTACTTTGTTCATATGCGGGGTTATATATTGATCAGTTTAATTAAAATAGCCTGCATTTTACATAAATCGCTTCGGTTTTTAGGAAAATATCAGTACACACAATTCGTTAGAAATTGTAGTTGCCTTTTACAACTTCCGGTCAATAAAGGTGGGAAGTACAAAATTGGATTCTAAAATATTTTGACATACCCGAATCTTTCCAGCACGGTCTGGCAATAAAGGCTCCGGACTGGTTTCGCCGGAAGCACAATCCAAGCCTCTCTCCCCGCTTTCTGGGTATTTCCGGTTCCTGGCTCACAGGTTCGTTGAGGACCGATTGATTGACGGTACCATCTTTTATGAGCTGGAATTATATTTGAATTGATTAGTCTTGATTTATGTTAGTCATAACTTGCAATTATGCATTTGAATACCTCGGCAATAAACAACAGATTCATCGGAAAGTGAGACAAAGTCGATGGTTTTGATCTACGTTACATTTGTAATACATTTGAAGATTTTCACAAGCACTATCTTAGTTATATCTAGTAATCTGGAGGTGTGAACCATGCAGTGCTCTGCGTTTGTAGGGAAACATAGTTTTCGTTGTTAAATATAATCTCTGATGATTTCTTTGATGTTACAAATCAGTTTGCATTTGTCGAGTATTGACTTACATACTAACGAATTAGACGCTTAGAGTGAGTATACGATCACGATGGATCGAGATAAAACATTTAATTGTGAACTTATTGAAAATGTTGGTGATATGTTGGGTCCAAAACATACAAAATTGCTTGGAAAGAGCATCCCTTATTGTAGGATAATAAACATTACATTAAATACATTTATTTACGTTATAACCGAATTTTAAGAACACAAGCAATTCAATACTGCGCTCAATCGAGTTGTGACATTTACTTGGGAAAGCATAAGCGAGTAACTAAACATGTAAAATATGGAACCACGCATGCTGAAGTTGTTTTTATTCTAATCACACATGAAAGTAATTGTGTCACCAAAGACAGACACAAACACTTTCATAAGCTTTTATTTAATAAAGTAGATCAAAGAAAATATATACGTCCAAGTAATGCGTTTAAAGCATAGAATTTCCATATGGAGTTAAGAGTGCCTCAACTTAATTAATTTTTCATGAACGGTTAAAGAGAAAACAGGCTTATCGATAAACATTTGATCTCTTACAAGAATCCAATCAATAGATTTTTCAACAAGAAGAAGATGTGATGACTTTTGCATAAATATTTTTGCGAAGTCGTTTTTAAATATAATCCAAAAATAAAATTCCATATTTTTCCGTATTCATTGGTTACATTTGTATATGGCTTGATGGTTAGTCTTCAACAGATTTGTGTTGTATCTGTAGATTTATTTCAATGTATTAGGCAATTATGTTGGTAAGAATAAATGATAGGCCATGAACACATACACATGTTGTAAGTATAAACTTAGACTTGGTATCGTATGACTAGTATTTGCAATCGATGTTATCCTTGTGTGTATGCTAACATATTTTAGCGTTAAATGGAAGTTAAACAATCGCATTTGTTGTTGTTTTTTACGTGTTTGTTTTTTCAGACATTGCATGTACAGCGATACTATATATGGATATGTTAACATGTTAGTACACATAACACTAAAATAAAAACAAATGCTGATGGCGATGGAAATATATCATGAATGAAATGAACGAAAATGCAAAATGTTGGTATGTTTAAACCACTAAAGGACAATCGCATTTGTGCACAAATACTAAACGTGCTTCATTGACGCCNCGATTTTGATGAGGGTCTAAACGAAAATGTGTCTGCACCATTGAATTATCTCTTAAGTTAAATAGCATAAATGTCTGGTTAAGTTCTTATAATTAATTTAGTACACGTTTTTCTTGCTGAAAGCGTATATTTAGGATACTGACCTCGTCTCCTTGTGTTGGCATCCCCAGGGAATTCGCCGCCAGGAGGCAGCAAGCCAAGATGGCTGCGAGTATCATTGTCTGCGTCCGCATGTTTTGGTTCTGAAGAAATATAAATATCATACGTGCTCTTGACATGAACGCAGTAGGATAGGATAGGGCAAACATGCATCGAGAAAATATATACAATGGTATTCTTGCTTTATTAACGATGCAGAACGATGCAGACACGTAAATCATAGCGTTATATGCGACACTAAACGCAGTGCCGATAGAAATGATAAAACACGAATCATTCTTGTCAGTTTTTGACCATTTCTTCCCAGAGATATATACACCTGTTTAATCCCACGGAGACATGCTAAAGAACAACTGACTGCGTGTATTGGAATTAAAATAAGCTGAACATAAATCACACTTGCACCAATTCATGATGATTATCTGCAGGCCTGGGCCATGCAATCGTAGTTGTATGAATGAATGCGAATTGTTTTTTTTCATGCACTTTGCTCAAATTGGATCCAGTCGGAAAACAATATTGAAATTACCGATTATTGATAACGTTAAATTGTTAACAAAAACGGATGCTTTCTAAACCAGTCAGTTTATTACTCCTTCTCAATGCGGTGCGAGGATACATTCAGAGAGTACATTTAAAAAAATGTTCCATGAAATGGATTCAAAATGGTAGTTTATTTATCTGATTGACTCTTTTAGAGATTCCTATAATCGGTTTAAATATCTCACTTTGTCGCATATATATTAATAACATTTAATGGATTGTGTGTGGTGGAGCTGACACATCTATTAAATATATATATATACGTGAGATTATGTGATAGTCAGTAAAGTGTTGCAGTTGTGTGGAGCATGCGTTAGTTTAGATTCAATAATTGAGCAGCAGATAATTGTTATTGAACGACTTGCGTTAACCAATTAAAAGTAAAGCTTTTATGGGCAAGAATTAGAACAATCATTACCATCGCCGCTTGTGTTCTGATCTATTTTGAAATGTGTATTATGTGTATAATGACACGTCATATCATGATAAAATACTTTTCAACTAAAATTGAGGCTTTTTATTGAAAAAGCAAATGGTCGCAACCTCCAATTTTTTTCTATTAACGCTTTTACAAACAAAATAGACAAAACAGAAAGGCTGAGCGATATACTTTTGCCCTCTTGTTAACAGTATGTTAACTGTTTACGGTGTGTTCAAACAAAAGGTTACTAACCTATTATTTCATTACAATAGGTGTCTTATTTCGACTTGTGAAACCCAGCTGTAAGTTGAATAAGACAAAACAAATGCACCAAAAGAGAATTTCATAATGTGTGATAATTCCGGGTTCAAGTCGCAAATTATTGAAGTAATTGTATTAAGTGTGGCGAATACCCATACAAATGATACAAAGGCATTATTACTATAAAAAGTACTCGGATACTTTTGAAAGACCATTGTTGAGCATCCTCACAACGATAACAGGTCTGACATGGTCATTAACTTACATGTTTGTAATTGTCTAAAGTTGTTTATGGCAACACACTATCTGAATACTATCTGAAGGAGCAGAAATGCCATTCGAAATCGATTGCCAAGTGTGTTTAAGAAATAAATCTAATTATTACATGACCTACGCTCCAGGAGTGAAATAACGTAATTCTCAATTTTGTTTATTACACGGGTGTTATTACACTTGTTATATAACTATGAAATGACGTCATGTTAATGACGAAATGACGTCATTATTCCGGCAAATTTCTTCAGTTAAACTCTTTTACAATGTAAATAATTTGTGAAAAGAGCATAAAATAAAAGCATGTGTTGGTCATGCTATAAATAGAATCTTTGATTCGTGGTCGTTTTGTATTGAATTTATTAAACTCGTCATCTAAATAAAGATAAAACTCGGCAAGCCTCGTTTTTATCTTTATTTAGATGACTTGTTTAATATATTCAATCCAAAACGACCACTCATGCAAGATCATATATATATATTCACCACTCAAAATGTGCAGATCTATGAGATACACATGCATACCAAATATGAAGGTTACATCTGAAGCGACATAGAAGTTATGAACATTTTTCGAAACCTAAACGAAAAGTGTGACGGAGTTTCAGAAGGACAGACAGACAGACAGACGGACGGACAGACGGACAGTGCGATCACTATATGCCCACCTTCGGGGCATAAAAAATAAAGAGTTGCACAGGCTGAAGTATGCAAGCATAGCATATTGTAAACATCAGTGCGTATGATGCTCAGAGGATGTGATAGAATGTGAGAATACACACACTTTTTATATATTTTAAAATCGAAATAGAAAAATCAATGCATACACAAGATGTAAGAGTTTGTCAGGTGCTAAACATTATTCAACACATGTATACAAAAATCCAATGTTTTACTAAAGACACAGGTACTAGAATTATTTTTATATTATATATTTATAAGGACCAAAACAAACATGAAATAGAGTATAACGACGACAGACACTTCAAAAGATGCGCGTGTTTTAATATGATACTTACAACAAAAAATCAGAATAAGATTAAAATCAATATATGCTGTTCGATACTTCATTTATTTGAGTTAATTAAGTTTGCGTTATATGATATTTAAATAATTCTATATGTAAGCTTTCATTTATGATGCATTTAAAGATGTAATGATCATGTCAGTGAAAAAATAGGTATAATATAACTAATAAGTTTTATGTTTTGTACCTTGCAAAACCACAAAACATTCGAGCGATTTCAGGAGTATATTTCCAGTATCATACACATGATCAGCCTGCAGCTTTTTATACAAAGTTTTAATTTAATTTTGGTTTTAATTGTCAAATTGTGAAACAAAATTACTGATTACGTTGGACAGGAATCATAAATGGGATGCATTCGGTGTGTTTTGTAATTTAAGTGGAGAATTACTGCCCGCATAGGCGCTTTATAGTATTATCATGTTTTAATTCTATAATTAGTCATTGCGTTTATGCGAAGTGAAACAAAGTGTCATTCAGTAAGGTTTCATTGACGTCGTTCACAGGTGCCATTATAGTGTCATGTATTATGCATATATTAACTTCAATGAGCTGCCATTGAAGAATCTTTTAAAGAGGATACTATACATTGAGTAGACATAAAATATTCATATGTTTCCATAACGCTAGGCACTTCAAAGAGATACACTCGTCATTTCAGCGCTAACTGTTTGCTTTCCTGATTTCTATCATACTTTCCAGTATCAATAACTTGCCAATCTAACTGGCGGAATGAAATTGCTTTCGCGACTTTGTCATCGTTAATCTTCGTTATTTTTCATTTTCGTGGTTACTATGATTTGTAATTATTTTTTGTTTCCGTTTGAAAGTTTAATCGTCGTGTGCAGCTTCCCTTCTACGGTTTGCATCATATTAAGGAATCTGCTGCTAACATTGTATTCATTAACCTGCATTTTACATTATATAAGACGTTTTTATTTCTATTAATGCAACCAGGTGAGAACAATTTCATGTCTACTCACTATCGAAAAAATACAAGGACACTTATATAAATTAAAATTATTTCTAAACGTAAAAATATAATTAATTCAATACTTTTGTGTACAGACTTTAAAAGAATTCAAATATAACCCTCTCCTACTAATTTCTCTGCTAGCACGTTTGTTATCTTTATTCGAGCAGTGGATTGTGGTTTTATTTTTTCAAATTGTGTATCAAAATTATTGATTACGTTGGACGGGAATCATAAATGGGATGCATTCGGTAAAGTTAGTTGACTATTACCGTCTTCAGGGGCGCTTTATGTTATTATCATGTATTAATTATATTATTGGTTAATGCGTTTATCAATAATACGAAGTGCTGCGCGTTATTCATGTTTATTTACCACTTATGAACCTTAATAATTAAAAAAAATATATATAAGTAGACATGCCTAAGACGTTTTAATTTGTCAGTTAACACGTCCAAACAATAGCAGAATATAATAGTACTTACAGATGCAGAACGTTTTTGGGGCGATTGCCTTCTGCAATTCGGACCATTGGTAACATAATATACGTATACTGAAAAATCAGTTGCAGAATATAGTCCGTTATGGCAATTAACCTATATTTGCATCCAGATTATGCATTCGCAAACAAAATAGCTCCGATCGCATGGTATAAGCATTAATGCGCACAAATATTATCACGTGAACACGCACAACGAGTGTGTAAACACCGTGAAGGCGGGCAAAACTGGATTGAAATGGATTTATTGTTGAGCATTTCAGAAGGGGAATTTTTTATGCTGGTGAAAAAAGATACCCACGAACGATATTTTTTTTTAAATACTCAATTTCTTCTAAAATTGAAAAAAGTTATAATTGCTGATTGGGAAAACCCGTTTATAACTTGCACATATTTTATAAGCATAAATATAAATTTATATTTTGATTAATTGTACGCGTTGGAATATTATATTATAGAAACGAAACTTATTATCATAATACATCAAATAAGTGTTATTGTTTTCAGTCGTTTAAAGTTAATAATGAAAACATTTTAGTAGAAGCATATGCATTAGTCATCTATTAAAAGTGTGACAACATCAGGCTATATTTAGACGAAATATAAATTGACTTGATCTAGAAGGAATTAACCGTTGTAATTGCTCTTCTCTACAGATACAAAACGAGTTTCTAACGCTCGATGTCGCTTGGTGTTAGCTTTAGATCACCCCTCTTGGGAAATCATAAGCCAACTCTGTTCTGGAATATTGCTTAGACTTGTTAAGATTGTTTTTATTATGAGCGTTTTATGTCGAATTGTTTTCAACATCTGTATCAAGATATAAATTTCATTATTTGTATTTTTTTCTTACGAATTGAGGGAATACAATCTCCGATCGTATCCTGAGAGTTTAAACATCCGACAATTACTCAGCCATAAACGAATAATCTGTTTAAAATGAATTGCACCTGGAATGCTTAGTGTTTTAATTGGTACTTCAGTTTAAAACAGTTAAGTTCAGTTTGATCAAATAACATTACGGAGTTTATTTTCAGCTATAAACACGTTATTCACTCGCAGGCAATATCAACCGAGAGTGAATTACATTGGCAATGAAATGGTTATAATACCTGTACATCACTGGCAATCACATTTGCGTAATGAACCCTAATGTTTATCCCAGTTCTATACTAATTCCCATTATTTAATCATGTTATAAACATCGGAGTTGCACATTAAAATAAAATTATTATCAATACTGAAATGTACTCCCTTGTACACTTGCAATAATCCAGAAGACTCGAAATTATCACCAAAAAATTGTGATTCATACTTTATTCGATTTGACGTTTCAAGATGGTTAAAGTGAGTACTGCAAGGCAAGATAAAAGACTCAGGATATACTTGTTGCCAATGGTATAACGGTCAAAGAATAACAAGGAAAGCATACACAATATTGCATTTGGAGCGAATGCCAGCTAATGTTTTACGGGCGTGTGTATTTATGGACGTATCAACATTCCGCATCTGTTCATGTTCATATACGACACCAATTACATTAAGAATATTATGTCTCTTGTAGAACTTTTTTGAATAAATCAAGATTACGAGATATATGATAAAACATGATGTTACATTAACTATCAAGCCATAACACGCTAGCGATTCAATATGGATATCAAAAATCGATGGATAATTGTGTTCGTTCCATCGATGGCTAAACGCTAGACGGATAACAAAGTGTAACATTTGTAAGAAATGTGTATTTCCGAGTTTTAAGCATATACGTTATACTCAAGTAAAATAATATTTAATACGCACTTTGAAAATGATGTTGACTCAAATCAATGGTGAAACGTCATGACATCTGTCAATACGAATGTTTTACCTCACGTGACTAATGTCAATGATGACATACGTTAATGATGACACTTACTATAAACATATTCGGCCCATTGAACGTTTTATAAGCGAACATTGCAATCTGGCTATTCAAATATTTATAAAATATTGAACTTCGTGTCATGAACGAGTGAAACATGATAATAGTTTCGAATTTTTTGCAATCCCGAGTACAATATTTAATTGAAAAACTCATCGAAACCAAGTATCGTTGCTTCTCCAAGTCAAAACGAATATGATATAATGTCCGGAAGAAACGTTTTCTATTTTGGGGTTGTCAGGAGTTTGCTTCAAATTTGGTTTTAAACATCATCATTCACGTTTAACGATTTGCCAGAAAAGCTCAGTTCAGCGACTCTAGGCGATAATTGCTGTTGAAAATCACCCGCGGGGTTTAAATGATTAATTATCGGGAAAGTTTCAAAATACCTCGAGAAATTCTTAAACTATACCAGGTCTGAGTGAGGTTTTGTAAATTTAAATTAAGATAATTACATGGACAATGAGGAAAAGGGTCAACCAATAGCTATAAAACTAACTTAAAACAATAGCTTATTTGAAACGACTGCATAGTCTTGTTTTATAAAGACAAAGACAAACATGAACAAAGAAGTCACTGCACCCACCATCAGCTATTACTTTTGACGAAAGTACATGTAATATTATCCAGTGAATTTTGACACGGATCACACATGCTTTCGTGTTTATATTTTTGGTTTTTGGCTGTAACATTTGTTTTACTTTTTTAATGCGAACGGTCTGAAAAGACTTGTGGAATCTTAACTTAGTAGTACATATCAAGTTATTAATCGAGACAATACATTGTGTGTTAACGAGACCGGATAAGCCAGCTTTACAAACTAACAATCAACTTAACCAAGAAATCCGAGAAAAATTCTCATCAGGACTGGATAAATTAATTCCTTTGGTCAACTTTAACTCATAAAAAGTGATGTATTATCTATAAACGACTGCTCTGTGATAACGATTAAATAAACATAGTACTTTAGAAAGTAGGCTGCTGTTCATTGAATAATTTATTGTTATTAGTCACCTCATGTAAGGATGGGTGTAAACGCATGATCATAATACTGGAATACAGCCCTTACAAGGACATTGATAGAATGGCTTCTTAAATGGATAAAATAACGCAAGAACATTCCTTGTGTCATACAGAAAAGTACCTGAAAACAAGAGAAATTCTTCTCTCAAAATTTAAAATTTAAAACTGAAGTGTAATTGAATCAAGCACTGACAAAACATGGCCAAGTAATTAAAGAGCTTTCTCGAATGGCATTTATGAGGAGGCGAACAATACAAAGAGCTTGTTCCGTGTCCAAATTTCTATTCAAACAGAGCTACATGGTGGTGTTGAATGAACATTCCATCTCAGACAGGAAATTAGGTCCCATTGTCTTATGAACTAACCAGTTTATATCAATATTGGACAGGAATCCACTATTGTCTGATCCATTGACATAATTCTCTGTTTAAAGCAAGTGTATTGTTCTAATGCCTTCACGCGTATTGTGTTGCACATGAATTGCACGTTTTGCGTTAATTGAACAGGAATGGAGCCGATGAAACACTCACAATACAGAAACTATAGGCATATTCAATACAGTAATGCACTTTTTGTGTTTCTATCGATTCGATATTTACAGTTACAATAATTGATTGAATATCGAATCAAGCTACTTATTGACATAGACCAACTTTATAATTATTATTATTATTATTATTATTATTATTATTATTATTATTATTATTATTATTATTATTATTATTATTATTTCTTGGCATTATGATTTTAACAGAAAATTAACAGTACACTTATACGACGTAGTGTATTGCGTGTATCGGTATTAAAGGTCTGTTATAACAACTGCAGAATGAAGCATGAACTAATCTAGATAAGTATTGTTGACCTCGTTATGAGGTGTGTCCCGTATAATTATACCCGCTAGCGGTTTTTGAGTGTTTATTGTATTGTTGGTCTGTTTTGAGCGCGTGTTATCGTAATGCGGGTAATTTGTTTATTGGATTGTCCGAACCAGACTTACAACGACAATTTGTCAATTTCTCTTAGAATTGAACGCGAACTTTGATGATTAAGACCATAAGACATTCTTTGAAATAAAACCCAAAATGAACAAGGGCGATAAGATTATTTGTTTCCAAATTGTAACACCAACGTTTTGAAATCGCAAACAACTTTCAAAAGCTTTAAGACAATCTTCTATCCACAAATGAAAGGGGCAATGCCCTTTATTTGTTTTGAGACTTGTTCATGATATTTATATTGAATATCTTTTTTTATTAGCAATAATCAATTTCCTTATATGATGAGTCGGAAATAAGTAATCATTTCTAATCAGATTTTCGCTACTAATTGCTATAGGTTCACTTATTTGTGAAACTGATTATTTGCAAATCGTAGCGACTCCGCTTGAGATAAAACCATAACCAGATAGATCGCCAAAATTGGCAAATAGTTCAGGATATTTAGCCAAGAATATTCGGCTTCAAGAATTCAATTTCCCAAGTATGTGAGATTTCATTATTTGCTTATTCTATCTCCACTATCATCGCAGAAATTGTTGATGAGGGCACACGCTAAGATTCGATTTAGATGTAGGATTAATCACTTTTAAATAAACATTTGTAACAATCTGATTAGATTTTGTTATGTTCAATATAGACGGAAATTACATGAGGATAGTTTTTTGTTGAAATTAAATCCGGTGTGAACGGTAATCCAGCTTTCTCTTCGTTAACTGGTGTTGACATACAAATAGGATTTTTAGTTAACAAAATCAATGTGTGCTTTTATTTATCGATATACTCAAAAAAACAATCACGATATAAACATTTTGGCACCATGGTTACAGTTTTTTTGTGTCGGTGTCATGAACAGTTTTTCAATATAAATTATATTTAAAAAAGATGTAGCTGTTATTATGTAATATTTTTAAGACTTATTATGTAAGTTTAGCAAGCATTTTTACCAGCAATATCAATGACTTTTTGTGTGTTTTCTAACTCATGTTTTAAGGTAATGCAATTATTGAACGTTAACTATAGGTAATGAACTGCATACTAGTTTGGTAGAACGATAGCGCAAAATTTAATCATTTTAAAGAAAGACCAAATATTGGTGTACTACCATATACATTCAGTTTAAGCACTGTGCGGGGCTCAAACGATCGCACCTCCATTCCGTCGGCAAAGATAACGCACTTTAAACATGCACATTAATATGCTGAATTTTGGTTCTTAAGTTAAGCGAAGAAGGCATATAGATTTGTCAACGCTAGCGAAAGTTATGTAAAGTATTGTGTACTTAAATATTGTTTTGTGGTATGCATTGTTATTTCATGAACTGTTTTGTCTGTGTATTCTTTTAAAAAAAGAGTCACTCTACTAAATAATCTTCAGTTTTCAGCGGTGCATTATAATATATGTGTCGTGTTCTGAGAAAACCTGGCAAAATGCTTGTGCGGAGAGTGTCATCCCAGTCCGCACAAGCTAATCCGGGACGACACTTTCCGCCTAAACTGGATTTTCGCTTAGAAGAGACATCATTTAAACGAAAAATTCCATAAAAGCGAAAATTGTCGTCCCTGATTAGCCTGTGCGAACTGCACAGGCTAATCTGGGATGACAATTTACGCACAAGCATTTTGCCCAGTTTTCTCAGAACGCGACACATATAGTTTACTGGTGATATCTGTCATATAAGGCGCATGCCAGCCACATCTCAACTGCTAATTTACGCTATAGCGTGAATCAACATTATAACATTATGGACTGGCTCCACTAATGGCGAGACATTCATCCATGTTTCATTCTATTGTAAACAGCGACTATCAATCACCACAGTGTTCCATTTAAAATGTTTATTTAAACCAGACAAGGTAATCTTGGTCAAAGCGGATAGCAAATATCAAATTGTAATACTTTCAGCGCTTATTCTTGCTGTATACATTCTATGTAAATGAAACTCTTCCGTGTATCATTGAATATTTCCTTTCAACTTTTCTTTCGGACCGTACCAAATCATATTCGTCAAAATGCCAGTTGTGGTTGTGAAAAACGAAAACGCAATTAAATCACTTAGCCTGATACCACCGCGTTTGTTCAACATTAATATGTATCGCCTTATCAGGAAAATCTACGCATTAATACAATATACATATCATTGCCTCCAAACACCCTCTTGGGAAAAGACTAATTAAATAAATTAACAATATTTTATTGACGGAAGCCCTATGGATGAATCAGTCATGCATTATTGAGTGCCAACATTATCTGCTTATATGCTTACCATTATTATATTGGATATTAAAATCGCACGATATAGCGCTTAAGTGGGTACAGCAAATAAATATTACCACTTTACAATTTGTCTATTTTGCAGTTTACGTCGTTAATCATGTTTCAATCATTCATGTTAAAGCATGTATAGAATCATCTAATTGATGCTTTATAAGAAAAGGAAAAAAACAACATTTAGACATTTACATGTGTAGCATTTTTATTTCTTCGAATGTTTCTTAACTGCATTTACTCGATAAAAGGCAACGTGTTTTAAGTTCATTTATTGCATGAATTTTCACATACAATAAGTCATTTCTGTTCATTGAAGTTACTTTAAGTTATACGCTTATTAATTTAAAATAGTTTATTTAAAATGTGTTGATGTTCACGGCATCTTTTTTTAATAAAAAATTAAAATATAATTCAGATGATTAACAATGTTGATGTGTTAAAATATTCATTTTATTATTCATTTTTACTTTTCAACAAGAAAAATGGACTAAAAACAAACATTTGTTTCATTTGAGTACAAACTAACAATGTTATTATAGTTAAAAGTTAGACAATAACTGGTAGCGCATGTTTATATAATACCTTTAAATTGTGTTATATTTTTTAATAGTTTTGTAAACTCATGCACGATGACTCAATACAAATATACACGAGGACACGTAAGCATAACATTGCATACATTTATTTCAAACACACAAACGTAATTTAAATAACCAAGCAAACTGTTAAAATAAAAGCAAACACTCACCTGTGATCGTAGAGCCACTGCCTTGATTGAGAACAGGTTCTAACGTTCCAGCGTGGAATACCGATAGTTCCTAGGATTAAACTGACAGAGCGGCGCGCGTGTACCGCATTTATACTCTTACGGCGCCGTGTAACATCAATTATTTACCTCCAAAGTGACATCACAACAGAGGCGCAGAACCATTCATGCTTCGCAGAATGGAATGATACGGGCTTAGTGCGATCTGGGATCGGCTTTACAGCTTTCAACGCAGAGTCCTTTGAATGCGTTATGTGTCATTTGGGTGCAAAGCAAAGTGTCCAGACAAAAAAAGGCTTGACATTATAAGTGAATCTGTCACAAAATGTTTGTGAATAAGTGTATACAGATGAGTACACACACATCCTAACTGACTGCAACTTAACAGTGTTTATGTTAAATCGTTTTCTAGTAGAACTTGCTCGTTAAATGTCACACCTATAAACAAAACAACAAAAAAACGACACACAAAGCGAAACATTATTAATTTAACTACCACTTCTATAACAATAAAACTGGACACAAGAAAACCATGACAAACAAAAACACCAATGATATCGACTTTGGTAACCGCTCTGGAATGGCTAATGTACTTCACTGGGGCGTCAATAGAGAATGGGTGGCTTCTGATGGGTTCTGAGAAAGTGTATACGGTGAGGCTTAGTAAATGAAATAAGATCGCCCTATTTTTGTTTTCACGCCAAACCTGCTACATGTTCTCTTTCTCTGCAACTCCCGTGTACTTAATTTATCAAGTTTCTACTTAATTTGATTTTTAGAGCACTTTAGTTATATTGTTGCATATAATAATATGTTTTACAAAGATTGTTTTTAATTTACACCGCTAGCATTTATGCCTACTGCCAGAAAAAAAAGTCTTCTTATTGTATTGCCATCATTTATAGTCATGTGTTGTCTTAAAACGATATAAGAAAAAACGGATAAAAACATAATAATAAGTTGGTTGTATCCGTCCTATTAATTTAAATTCAAATACTTTAGTATCGACTTTTAGAAAATTAGATTGCCTCACGCCTTTCAGTTGTCATTTGGTTGTTGCAAAATTAAGTGCATGTGTCGGAATTTAAATGCAATTGTGTTGCTGTGTTTTTAGATAGATGAACTGATACAATTAGTTGCAATAACAGTGTACGAACAATATACCTCAACCACTAACTTTCTTGTACTTTTCGTTCGCGATGTAAATGAAATTTCAGTACGCTGGAATGTGATACACTTAATTAAAAAAAAAAATTCTGCACAAAACCATTCTGAAGCAATTTTGGAATTTGAAGAATAATTTGTTATGTATAGTATTGCCCAAACCCGGTACGCTGAGCAGAATGTTGCCTTATACGCCTTATGTTGACCAATAATGGTATCAGAGCTCTATGCGTTCTTCCTTATGTATGAAGCATATGTCTTCAGTCCATTCCCCCACATTAAATAGTTAATTCGGATTGACTGATTCGGACAATCTATGGTTGGCGTAGTCCAATCGAAAAATATTCAAACAGTTTTGTGTCACTTATGTAATTGAGTACGGTGGAATAGATACCAAGTCTTAATTATTATTACTTGCATAGCTACCATAAGGTCGAATGTCAAAACACAACAGAATTGCTTATTGCACACAATAAAACTTGACTTAAAGCCCAGTAGCGCTCAAAATCAACGAATATTTCGTAAAATATTTATTAAAATAAACTTTACCCATAAAAAAATCAGTGTTCCTTATAGCAATAGCCAAACTTTCAACGCCAGATGTGGTCTGGTAACATAGATTTAACGAGATACAAAATGCTTGTTTTTATTTTTTGTGGCACAATTGATTACATTTTATTTCCCGCATCGATATCTTTCCATACGACACATTCATACTAACATGGGGCATGTGTTGAATATATTGTACCACAAAAACAGCATTTTGTATCTTGTCAAATCTATGTTGCAAGACCACATTTAGCGTTAAAATGTTGGCTATTTCTATACGGAACACTGATTTTTGTATGGGTTTACTTTATTTTAAGAAATATTTTTACGAAATATTCGTTGCTTTTAAGTGTAAATGGGGCTTTAAACTGTGCCGAATTTCAGAACATGTCACTACGGTTAAGTAAAACACAGTTCTTGTTCTACAATGGAATTTAGAACATTTCAATTTGAGCTTTCATTTGCTGAGATAAGAAGCGCTTGTACCATATTGTATTCCCCACGTATTTCCAATTCGAGGGCGAATCACAAAAAAAAAATCACGAAATAAAATCACGACTTTGGGCACTCTCTGGAACTTAAAGATACACCGTCAGTTGGCATTGCACCTTCTGACATTTTTGCAGTTGAATACGAATCCGTCTGTATAAAACGAATATTTTCGTACTCGATTTTATACCTAATTTTTTTCTATTGTTTCTGTTTTTGCTCCAATTCGTCAATACGTTATCCCGTTAGATGGCTAACCAAATTGTTGTAGTGTTAGAAACAGTTTCAGGTAGAATGTATCGAGTATCGTCTCGAACAGTCAACAGAGGGGGTAATCACGTGACCAACAAGATAGCGACGTACATGCCGAGACAGGAATTTTTCGCCGTTTTATACCCTTTATTACCTGTTTAAATTGTTTAAATGCCGCTCACTTTCCAGCCATATCAGTAAGAAAGTGATTTCGTATTAAAATTCGCTTTAAATCTCGATGCGAAATGTCTTACTGGAGCTGTAATTGGGTCACCCCGTTAAGAAATTTCGCAGCGAGTAAAGTCGAGATGTAGATCGCATATTAATACGTAATAAACGCTTATGACTTTCTTGCTGATAAGAAATGAAGGGAATAAAACGGCGAAAAATACCTGTCTCGAGATGGACGTCACCATTTTGTTTGTCACGTGATTATTCCCTCTGGCCAATCGATCTGTTAAAATACAAAGAGTGTTCTAGGCCTTTATGATTGCCTTTATGATTGCTGCATTTATGTGGTGCATGGATTTTAAAAACAACGCTTGATGATACATTCGATGAATGTCCAACATAATCAAAAGCGCGGATGCTTTTCGTTTGGCGAACATGCTATTATTTATATGGGTGTCATTTCTCTTGGTTGTAGTTTTGTTATCAGTCAACCAATATTTATTTTAATATTCCGTAAAATGGACATAGCCTTCATGTCTCTCATTGGATTTCACCCTTGTTTCATGGTAGGAAGCAATACACTCATCTATCTATTAATAATACTTTTTTGTTTATTTTCTATGAATCGTTGTGTCATGTTTCTTTAAATGGCAATAAACTTGATCTTACAGGAAGACCATAACAGTTTCTGTATTTATTCTTAAAAATAAAAATAAACACTAATAGTGATGAGTGATACATCTATAATGTTTAATGACTTATTGCGTCATGTTGCTTTAAATGCCGCTGATAATAATCTAACAGGAAGAGCAGAACATGTTCTGTAACGATCGTGCTGACCATGCAACCTTTATTATAATTGGTGCATCGGTACGGCACGAGCACCTGACAAAGATCTCTGTATAAAAGGCCTCTTGCATTTGTAATAAAATTAAAGTCTCGCCAGAGAAAAGAAGAAAAGGAAAAATGTTCAGATTCTTGTTTCTCGTGCTTTTTATTCGTGCGTGTGTTTGGTAAGCCAATTCTTTCATCAGTTCATAATGTCTCAGAAATTTTCAATCGTATTGTTCTTTGGTAAAAATAAAGGGACTGTTAACCACGAATGACGAAAAAAGGAAAGTTCTCAAATACCGTATTTTTTTTCCAATTATTAGTTTATATTGATTTAAATATCACGACTGGTATATAACATTACTTGAAAAAAATTGCTAAGTTTTCATATTTTCAGTTTATTCGGTAATAAATTTTACTGTGTATGTCTACCAGGTAACTACCAGTGAACTATAAATAACGCAAGTAGATTGATCATCGTCGTAACGTGGTAAACCCAGGAATGCAAATTGTGCATGCATAGTGAATTTTATATATTTTATATATAAAATATTCAATCTACTTGCGTTATTTATAATGTGTATATCGTGATGTCACATATTTTCGCGATGTACTTTCGAATATACTGAAAATATGAACTTTGTTCAAGTAATGTAATATACTAGTCGTGATATTTATTATTAATATAAACGAATAATTGTAAAAAATACGGTATTTTAGAACTTTTCTTTTTCGTCATTCGTGGTTGACAGTCCCTTTAAAGCAACCATATTAAAATTGCAAAACAATGTTAAATAACAGTGGTCGCTATGATCGTTTTATTTTATTATTTTAAAATCCGTGTATTTTAATAAGGGCTTGGCTAAGTAATAGCATCTGATTGTCTTCAAAGTAGTTATTATAAATACATGTTGCAGTGTTTCTTATCATATGATGTATACAAATGTGTCCCTGGTGTCAAAGCTACTTGGTCCAATATAGTGAATTCACGAAATCTATATATTATGTAGCAAAGCTGCTTTAATTAACATTGTTGACACTTAATCAAACTTGCAAACTCCCTGGTTCGTTCATTTAAACACATTCATTTATGTTTTCAAACGCATCTAAGCTACTTATAACTATTCAGTTGTTGTTTTTGAAATTTCCAAGAAGGCGAAACTAACCAATCAAATTCAAGTTGAAAATATAAGATGAACATATTGCGAATGGCTATAGCGTAGCATGTGACGCATCCTCATCGCACACGGAGGAACTGGGTACATCATATATATACGGTCTTAGTTTTTTTAATGTTATTACAACATATGTAATATAATTTGCAGTGTATTTCACGTAACAATAAACTAAATTAATACAATATTTACAAATAATATTTCCCTTACGTTTAATAAGCTATACCAATTACATTTAGAGTAAACGGCCAAAGATAACACATATCTAACACATAGCGTAAAGATAAAACCTAATTAAACGATGATTACTTGACTGTTTTGGTTAAGTATCATATTTCTGAGATTGAAAAAAAGTCTTTAGCTTCATTTGTATTCGCCTTACCTTTTGTGACGTACCAGCTTTAAATTCATGACCTAGCGCTGTCACCAAGGGTTACTCTCTTGATTATGTATATGAGACTCACTAGTCTTAAATTGAATACATTCTTTTTTATAAATTGTGTTCCGAATAACGAATGTTGGTTTATGTTTCAGTGAGAACACCGCCTGCTGGACGGTGGATCAGATGACAGATAAGATCATGATGGAGGCCGATAGCAATCTGGACGGGATCATGCAGATATCGGAGCTCATGCATGAGCTCACCGTTACCTGGGGACTTACAAGTACGTTATAACAGTGTTGCATAGTATTAACATGGTTTTTGCATATGGCTTGTCAAGAGGTTAGATGTTCTCCTATATTTTGATACTGTATAAGGAACATCCCTTAAGAGAGTTGTAAAAATAATATTAACCGTTGGACCATTAAACACACGCGAATAATTTTAAACTGTGAACAAAATTCGTACTTAAACTACGAAATCATGCGTATCCGTGGTTGTTTTATAAAAAAAAGTTAATAAGGAGTACATGACTTATGTACTTTTTAACCAAAGCTCATTTTAATAACACTTCATAGCGCCTTACGTTAACATGAATACATCAATAGTCCTTAAGATGACTTTTTCAGGCGCCGGCTTGACCTACCATGATTTCACTGCGTTCTGGACGCTCCATTATCATGACACCCACTCCACGGGCCACGCTTTCGCTGTCAACATTGATGTCGACAAGAATGGCCTTATCAACGAAGCCGACATTGCAGTTCATGTTCAACAATTTGATGTTAATCCCCGTATGATATTTTATTAATTTAGTTATGTGCTTTTCACTGAAATATGTTGTTCATTCAATATAGGAATAATGAAAGTCTACATTTCAGGATAAATAAATAAGCATTGATCATATGCATATACAAAAGCATGGTTCGTCTAGATTTCAGTATAAATACATATATCTAAAAAAGCATTGATCGAATGCATTTGCTAGTGCTTTGTTAGCTACACGTATTTTACGAATGTATTCGCTCGGACTCCCACACTAGCATGAAAGTATATAATCAAACTTAATTATATCAAAACAATATAAATACATTAAAGTTTTTACATTTCAAAATTCTGAACTAAAATGTCAACATATGAAATATTATACTCCTACAGAAGTTATTCTCTTTCAATAAAACGAAGTTCATTTATACATAAGCTTAATGTTTTGCAGACGATGGCCAAATACAAAAGGCAGAGTTCAACGCTTTCATGCATGCAGTAAGTGAAAACTGTTTTTGTATATATGAGCAGTTTTAACATATTTATGTAAGCTCGGATGCATCGAAAGCCTCAGATTGATTAATTGAAAGATTTTCGAGTCCGTTTCCTGAGCCTAAAACCACTACTTGGTGTCTTTTGGGAGACCTTAAGATCGTTTTTTTTCTTCTATATCCTTTAAATGTTTTTTTTTCCACAAAAAATACATGCCTTAAATAGTTAAGAATTGCATATAACATGATTACATATGTTATTTTGTTCATTTCTGATTGCAGTACATGATTGTGTTATTCTTCATAATTGTATATGTATTCGTTTTCAATCTCGAAATAAAATGTGTTGAAATCTTTAAAAAAAAAAGATCGCTCCCACATTGGGGATCGAACCCGCGACCTCCCGGTTGCCAGGCGGACACCATATCCATAACGGCATAGCAACCTGATTATCAGGTCCTTCACATTATTGAAGTTTATTTCAAACAGAGAACTTCAAAGAATGCACACTTAAAACGCGCGATACAGACGAGAATTATATTATTATTTAATATTCATTGAAATGCCAAACACAATAAAGTGTTAAAACATTTCTCAATGCTATTGTTGAATGCATAAGGTTTGATTGACTGCTTTATGTGTATGGGTAATATATTGTTCATCCAATCCGAAATCAGTGGGTTCCTGTCTTGACAGAACAATATATTATTTATGATTATCGGACATGCTTTAGTTATGATTTTGATATTTCGTTTAGGTACACCCTGATCCACACAACCACGGGGCCCACGGGTGCCATTAGGTGGATGATGTTCAATTGTCGGCTTTTCAATTGAAATATGAAAAGACAAATCAATAAACACGCAAATTATTTAGTTTTTCGTCCAAATTTTAAAGAACGCCGCTCGAAGGAAGCAACGCAGTGAAACCAGATATTGACGTTTTATAATCTTACCGATCATCAATTAAATTTAGTAACAAAAGCGTCTAACTACAAAAAACACAGAGCTAATTGATGTATCCAATAAGAAACGAATATCCGACACGCACGGACTCGTTAAGATACATCAAGGTGTGTAGTTGTCTCCTCTAATCCAATACAAAATTGCATACTAATCTGAATGTTTTATGTCTACAATAACGCGTGATGACATCTTACATTGGAAAGACAACTATTACCGATTCAAGCCGTTATACACGAACAAATTGCAATATCGTATAATCGTGCATTTTTTGAGAGTCTAAATAAATGTTTGAGTCACTCTTTTTATATCATGGTATATGTGATACACGTTTATTTGACTGGTACAAACACGTGAATACCAACATAGATTCGTGTTTAACCCTTTGAGTGCTGGAACCGGATTTTGAAGGCCTTTGCAAACAGTTTGGATAGAACGTGGCGTCTCATCAGGATCCAAAATGTTTGCTATTCTGATAGTGGTCTTAGAAAAAAAATCGAAGAAAATGCTAATTTTAGAAATTCAGCAGACGACATTTTAGCAGACGACAAATTTCCCAGCATTCAAAGGGTTAAATTGTCAAAGCCTCACTGTAACCCAATAATATAAAATGATATTGGTCTTCAGAATCCGCGTTGAACGAGGTGATAAACGAGTGATGTGTGGTAATTGAATGTGTATCCTATTAATTAAATAGCTTAATGTCCATACTCGTTGCATTGAATAACTTCCTTAATAAACACAATCTGAAAAACATTAACAAACATAAACGTGTTTCAATGATTAAATCAAAAACATTAATGAACAGGTCCATGAGTACTTCATGTTTTCTGACCAGATATAACACACTGAAACGAGTATCTGAGAAGTCATATTATCACATAAACAAATATTAGAAGTATTATCAGATCAATTTTATTGAAGTCAGAGAAAATGCATTATTTATCATCGAATGACTATACATATAGAAACGCGGTATTTGGAACACATGTGTGGCGTGTTCTGAGAAAACTGGGCAAAATGCTTGTGCGTAAAGTGTCATCCAGATTAGCCTGTGCAGTCCGCACAGGCTAATCCGGGACGACACTTCCCGCCTTAACTGGATTTTCGCTAAAAAGAGACATCGTTTAAACGAAAAATTCCATAACAGCGGAAATTGTCGTCCCTGATTAGCGTTTGCGGACTGCACAGGCTAATCTGGGATGACAATTTACGCACAAGCATTTTGTACTGTTTTTTTCAGAACACGACACATGTAACGAGAGGTTGTGTATTGTACCGGCGTGCCACCTCGACATGACAAGCGAGATCATTGTGTTAATCTTGAAACCGGCTTTGTGTAATGTTTTGTGTGTTCGTTTTATTGGGACGATCATAACTCCATACTGTTATGTTACCAGTGTGTACAATCACAATTTCTACTGAAAGGTATAGTCACCAAGTGTAATGAGCACATCAAACGATATGTTATAATTGGTTATCCACCTTATGTTCACAATTGACTACATGTTGAGCAGGGCATAAATATTATAATCTTGAAGAAATGGTGTTAATGTTGATGAAAGTTCACTCCACCAATGATACCTTGTAGTTAGTGGAGCTCGACTGCTGCATCAAGTTTTGTCATTTAATATATATTAAAGAATATTCTTTCAATACTTTTTCCTAAGAACAAGAGTTGTTAAATTATATTTAAGTCAGTTGTTATTGTATAAACTAGAACTGTAACGGTGGTGCCCGTAATAACCGCCTGCATGCCGCATTGGCAGAGGGCACAGGCCGTCCATTTCTACAATATGGTTTCACAAAAATACAAGTTTGATACCTTTGAAGTTTCGCCTTGATACCTCATATTATAGTCGAGATATGCCCAGGACTAATAAACATGCTGTATGAGCATTGATTAGAACGATGCACTGCACTTCTATTAATTGAAAGCTATCAACCTATTAAAAGTTGAAACCTCGTTTAGCGTCAATATATCGTCGCTGTCGTTCTCAAACCTCGTAGCTCTAAAATTGTAAAAACTTTTGTTTCGTCTTTTCCGAATAAATGAAGTCTGGCGCATGTTTTGGGCTATATCTCGTAGCTCTACGCCAATCAGAGCCCATGAAAAAGCCATGTGACGAAATTGCTACGTCATTTCACATAAAAGTACGTCATTTCGTTTGGACAAAAACATGTTTATATTTGCAGCTACGAGGTTACGAATGTCGTACCTCATAAAAATGACACAACTGTGGCGACGAAATATCGTAGCTACCATTTCTAAATAACATCAGTATGACTTACTCGTATACGGCTTATACCATAAAATTATTTTGCAGCTTCATTTTTTTTTTTTTTTTTTTT
>VMBQ01000284.1:249080-269006 GCA_007657795.1 Dreissena rostriformis
CAAATTTTTGTCGCATTAATTGAATGCAAAATTAACACAAGCGTTCCAATTATAACAAGTTCATTTATATGTTTGTTTAATTGTGCATGTAAGCATTAATCAGCTTCTTTTACTAAAAAAGATTAGAAGCATATCGACATTGTATCAACCTCGTATGAGGCATTAAGGTGCAAGTACTTACATCTAACAGAAATGTGTGTGCTCAAGAATAAAAAACACGGGTTTGTTGTTATACTTTGAGTTATCAATTTTATATAATATTTATGAATCCAATTAGTTCATGGGCATGTATATATGAGTAGAAGACGGGAATTGTTCACTTATCCTCAAAACGAGTTGATTTAAAATATACGAAAGTAACTTCTTCAACCTAAAATAAATACAACTTTTTAGAAATCCTTTTAAATGGACATGTCTCCAATCATAATACAACAATGCAATTTGAAACTATGTGAGATGCGCTATTATAAAGTGATAATACAAGATATTGGCTGATGGAGCAAAACGTTACGAAAATTTAAGTATAAACTACAGTTCTATTAATAAACAGTTTGAAAACACTATTAGCATAAGCCTTCATACCAATTTCGCGTGTTATTATACTATTATGCAATAAATTATACATTATAATCAATGTTGTAAGTTATGCCGCTTTAAAAGCCCTTTAACGATTAAGATACATCTTGTTCCAAACAAATGAACACATTTCAAACGTCAAACATGCACGTATAGGACTACACGAACTCCAGAAATATTGGCGTTTTACCGTCCGCTAGTCTTTTGTTACAATCACGTGATAAGTTGTCTATACAATACAGAACACTCAATATTACTTTACCGATATTAGAAATATATATCGACACATTCTATTATAACCGACCTAGTATGCGTACATTTATACTTTGGTTATCTAAAATTCTAACTTAACTCGCGATATATTGTAAAACTGCTTTTAAAATGAGAACAAAGGCATTGAATACAAATGATGAGAAATATAATGACCTTAGTATATTTTTCACGCATTGTTAAACACAATTTTGGTCACTTTTGCATAACTATGCATGTGCTTAATGTTTATTGCTTATTGTTTGCATATTGTCAATTGTGTATGTATAACGATGAACTGGACTTTTTCAAGTTATATGAATACACTTTCTGTTCTGTACTGTTCTATATAACAGTGCATGCTGTTTCGGAGAAATTATTCAGCGAAAAGTTAATAACTATTAAAGATGATTTTATTGGAAGTCAACGTTTCATTTCTTTGTGATCTCAACTTGACAAAGAATGGGAGAAAACGCACAGTATGGCTTCATATCATAATAAACAACTCATGCAAATTTGAATGTATTATTTTGTTATTTAGGGGAGGGGGAATAGGGCATACATGATTAATACAATAAACCATCAATTATAAACTAAAGACCGTTTTTTGCAACAAAAAACAAGCATGTCCTTCTCCGTACACCAGCAATAATAAGTACACGCATAGTAGGAGCACCGTTGCCAGCACACTAGCTTCCAAAGATGACTTGTCCTGAATATCTGCAAGCATTCACCCCCTTATAGAAACATATCACATGAAATATGTGAGACGTGTTCCATGTGCAGACTACGGACATGTCCGGTTTGTGTCCCCATGAGCAGACTACAGACATGTCCCTGTGAGACGTTTTCCATGTGCAGACGACAGACATGTCCGGTTTGTTTTCCATGTGCAGACTACAGACATGGCCGGTTTGTGTCTCCATGTGCAGACTACAGATTGTCCGGTTTGTGTCCCTAGACTACAGACATGTCCCTGTGAGACGTTTTCCATGTGCAGACGACAGACATGTCCGGTTTGTGTCTCCACGTGGTTTTCAAGTAAGGATATAAAGTGAGGTATATATCTTGCTAAATAAGACCCATGAGCAACTTTGCATGCATTGAATTATTTAAATTTTCAGCCAATATGTATATTATGATATTATTTACATTACTCTAAAAGGCATGTTTGAAGTAAATTATTTGTCATTTATGTATGAATATTACGGACAATCAGAAACATCCGTCAATACGGTGTTGATTAGAATCCATGATATCTTTGCTTATGGCTAAAAACGAAAATATTGTTTAGGTATCATATGTTTTTATATTTTGGTCGTAAGCATGATGCATAAAATCTATCCCGTTACATTTATCATTCTGGGCAGTGCTAACACCATGTGCTGGACCATTGACCAGATGATTAAGTAAATTACTCTCGAAGCCGACACCACATATAACTGAGGCACGCCCTGTAAACAGAACATGGCTGTTTAGTTCTATTATTGAGCCTCGCTCTGTGAAAAGGGGGTTCAATGCATGTGCGTAAAGTGTCGTCCCAGATGAGCCTGTGCAGTTCTCACAGGCTGATCAGGGACGACACTTTCCGCTCTTATGATAATTTTTTTTAAAGACTGTCTCTTTTTAGTAAAAGCCCAGTTTAAGCGGGAAGTGTCGTCCATGATTAGCCTGTTCGCACATGTATTAAAACCCCTTTTCACAGAGCGAGGATCATGTATACAAATATAAGTATAATGCAGCTGAAACTGATGCATGAACTCACATCAGTACAGGAAATGACCCTTGTATATCATTAAGAATTGAATAGCATCTTTCTGCATTTCATCGGTGTATGAACTGTCGGGAAAATTACGCCTAATTTGCATTGAAAACGCCGACGGCGTTTATGCATAAATGAGGTGTATTTTTCCCGACAGTTCATACACCGATGAAATGCAGAAAATGCTATTCAATTTTCATAATTACCACACAAAATGATCTTAAAGCTGAAAATCTATCATGGTAAGGGTCATATTAGTCCTTTTTAATCTAGCGTAAAAATTTATTTTCAGTTTCGGTTTCATCTTCGTCAAACGGGTATATCGTTAAAGTTCGCGCAAAAAATATAACGTCATTTAGCTATTGACCAATAAAAAAACAACGCCATTAAGTTTCGCGCAAAACATGACGTCATTTTGGCAACTTGTTTATGACCAGAAAGTAGCGCCATGAATATTCATGTTTAAATTTACATACGATGTGGGTTCATCGTAAAATTAAAACCGGTAACGTGAACAAATTATCCAATCAGAATGCAGCATTCATATGAATGTGACAGAAGTTGTAATTATTTGTATATGAATATGCATGAAAACCCATGTCATCAACAATATAGTGCAACGAATAGTAAAAACGACATATAAAAAATAATTATTTGTTATTTTGTTCTAACATAAAGTAGATGCATTATTAAATATATCTGACAAATTTTTTTGATTGACGACCATAATGTCTTATCGAATACGTTTTATGAATAATGTTTCTTAAGTTTGACATGAATTAGCATTGCAATGTACGAATATCTTCAAAAATAAAATACTTATAAACAATAATCAATAGGTTTGAAATTTAACAGATACTAAAATATATCGCTTTTTATTGACAATATGTATAGATCTTCATTTCCTTATATTTCGTCACCCTAGATATAACATTAGCAGTGCAGCTTTTAGACACTTGCAACGTTAGAAATTGCCAACTCGTAAGACGTGTTCTTAGATAAGAGGCATGTGTTGCATCCCTGACATGGTAATGAAACGCTTCATAGCGATGTGGATCCACAGAAACCACGGCACCCACTCTACAGCGCACGAGTTTGCTCTGAATATGGACCTGAACAAGAATTGTGTGATTGAAACCAGTGACTTAAACAGGCACGCCATCAACGAGTTATTGCTAATACAACTGGAGATTAAACGTTTTATGTATTATTTCAACTTTTGGATAGTGCGGAAACTTTATTATAATTGCACTGCATATGATGGGCAAATACAGAGAGTGGAATTCAACGCGTTCCTTCATTCTGTATGTACATGTACATCTAAATTGTTCTTTATAATTTTGTATATTGAAGCCGTTTATTTTAAGAGTGAATTCGCATGCGATTAATGTTTGGCTTAATGATACGGATTTCACAATAAGTACAGAATGGCTACCGGCAGATAACAAGATTAATTGATGTTTGTATCAAAATATCTACATAAAGTTATTTTCCTGGCGATATATATAACAATGCAGTTCTGAGATACGAAACAATAACCATATTTAAGATCGACAGTGTAGTTGTTTAGGTAATGTCTGATTTTAAAATGTATTTATAATATATTTACCATAAATCCTATTAATACGTTATACGTTTATTATGTATAGGTACGAGTAAGTGAAGAAGTATCAAAATGTATTAAAGCCCCTATAACACTCAAAATTGACAAATATTTTGTAAAATGTTGCATAGAATAAAGTAACCTCATAAAAAATCAGTGTTCCTTAAAGCAATGACCAAAATTTCATTGCTAAGTGTGGTCGAGTAACATAGATTTAAAACGATACAAAATGTTCTTTTTTATTTGTGTTAGTAGTTCAATATATTCAACACATGTTTATGTACCCATTTAGTGTTCGTGTGTCGTATGAATAGATATCGTTGCGGGGAATTAAAATGGAATATATTGTGCCGCAAAAGAGCATTTCGTATATTGTTAAATCTATGTTACCAGACCACATCTAGCGTTGAAGTTTTGGCTATTGCTATATGGACCACCTATGTTGTATGGGGTAATTTTATTTAATGAAACATTTTACAAAATATCCGTTGAGTTTGAGTGTTATAGGGGCTTTAATGAACGAAACTTTAACTTTCATTTAATCTTCGTTCACAGTCACAGTTAAATGTTTCTGTGAAAGGTAAATTGTTCGAGACGCATTACACTCATTTGAAAAATAACTTCGTTAAATTAAATGTCCTCTGTAAAAGTGGAAGAATAGTATAGTGTGACAGTAATGACAAATTCAATCAAGTAAATTAAATGAAGACAGTATTTAAAAAAACATTGCTTGAGCTAACGAGGATTTATTGCATTTGGGTGGCATGGGCTTGTTCACAGTTTTTGTCTTTAACGAATAGGCCATTAGTTAAATTACAGTGGTAAATTGACCTAAAGTCTATTTATGGACAGGTATTTTGTATGCCGCAAGACAAATTGTTTTAATTCAGTTGGAAAAAATGTCACAATTCAATTGATCAGAATAATAGACAAGTCCGCAATTGCACGCGATTTTACTACGTGTACTTATGAATAACCCAACAAGTTTCAATAAACAACTATTGAAGACAAAATGATATAGCGCTTCGCGCAACCGATTATAAAAATATAGATTTTTTAACGCGTTTCATTTTGTATTTTATTTTGGTATATAAGTATCGACTTGCCTTTTGCATAAAATGTGAATAAATAATTATCAAAACACTGTATTGTAGGGTATCCTGTCGGGTAAGAACTATACCATCTTATATACCTTAATTAACACTTAACGTTCTCAAATGGTTGGCGGTGTATTTCGTAATGACGAAAAGCCTCCAAGATAAACGGAACATATATTCAATCTACGATAAACATTGCAAACTATTATTGCGAATGATAGCAAAAGAGGTACAAAATATAATACGAATATGTTCATGTTCGATGAGATGTGTGGTTATATTGTATTGCATAACACCAATTAAAAAGCAAATGCGAACTACAAGTTGTGCACCCACTTAAAACGTATCACTGGCACGTTTATAGTATATTTAAATAAATTAAAGTTTACCTTCATTTGTATTTGTTGGGAGCTTGTGTTGGGTAAACATTATTGGTTAAAATATAGTTTCCAAACATATCCTAAATCTTGGTTAGTATGACACGAAGTGATTCATTTTGGACACTTTTCAGATTCATGTAAAATATTTCTTCCGAGTGAACTACTTAAAGTATCTTGTTATAATTTTGTTAACACAGTAAGACAAGAGAGGTTATTTGAAGCAGTTTTAAATCATCGAAGCTGCTAATTGAATTGGTTGCCATTAGCAACGATGTGTATGACGTTAGTTACAGCTGATTGCTTCAACGGTATATAAAGGTTTGAGGACATACAAACCAAGTTTATTTAGTTAACGGTGTTGAAAATTATGTAGTTTAAATTAAGCTAACTCGATCAACAGACACATTACCCTGTAAGCAGCCATTTAAAAATACTGACTAAGAATACAAACGCAGGACCCGACACTTAAATTAGAACCAATCAATTCTTTTTAAAAGTGTGTGTGCACTTCATAGATTAACCAGAATACGGGATTAAAGCCATTGGTTCAAGTAAATTGCGATTAGAATTACACCACGATATATAAACACATGCATTTACCTTATTCTTATTAGTATTTGTATTAATTCGTTATGCACGTTTGTGTAAAGAGTTGGTGGAATTCAAACTTCCAATTCTTAATTTATGTCATAAAGCTATGTATTAATTTCTTAAGGCAACTATTCTTATTATAATTTAGTTATTTACAACCAAGCATGTTTTTGTATTGTTGTGTAATATATCAAACAACTTAAAAATAAGCCGGATTAGTCTGTAATGCAAACTTTTAAAGTATGCTTTGTTATGAAACAGAGACAACTGTCACGTCGATGTGAATATTGTTTGTGCAATTTAAAATAACCAACATTCATGCAAACGAATACAAATGTGATATACATGAACAATTTCATCACTTTTATTTATTCATAGAAATCATATTATTTGTATGTAAGTTAGCACGAAAAAAATACTTGCACATGTATAACAAATGATTTTTTCAATTTGACCAAGTTCTGTGTAAATACTCAATATCAAGTTTTTTCAGCGTACCTTACATAATCTTCTGTGCAGAAGAGAATGTGTTGTCATTTATTGTGCTTTAAAGAACGACACTTACGACAAGCACTGACACTAACGTAGGACAAGCACTGACACTTACGTAGGACAAGCACTGACACTTACGTATGACAAGAACTGACACTTACGTAGGACAAGCACTTACACTTACGTAGGACAAGAACTGACACTTACGTAGGACAAGCACTGACACTTACGTAGGACAAGCACTGACACTTACGTAGGACAAGCACTGACAGACTGGAATTGTTGCTGATGGACTCTCATTTTGTTTTTCAATTATTTATTTTTTTTGTGTAAAGTTTAATTTACAGTTTAAATGCTGAGTAGCAAAACAGGATCTAACACAAAAATATGCGGCATAAGAACTAAAGAAATATGTTCAGGTGGGAGCGAGAAATCAGTTTTAAAAGAAGTCAGCAGGAACAGAAATTTTGATTTTTTATCATTGAAGGTGTGTCGTTACAAAATAACACCAAGAGCATACGACCGTTCGTCTAATTTATTTGTTAAACATGTATCCAAACATAATAATTGTTAAATTGGTATTATAAGGGTTAAAATCAGTTATTTGAGGCTTACAAACAAGTAAACCCCCGAGTTACCTTATAATTCAATATATTATACATCGATGGGAAAATGTTCACAATAACATATGTTTTATTATTTATTCCTTTTAAAAAGTCATTTAAAATATAAAGGAAACGTTTGCTACCCTTTTCTAAAATAGTTATTTAAGTGGAATGTGGTGCATAGTTGTCATTGCAAACATTGTATTCCACACAATTTTGTATTTTGTATAATGACATTTATCATGTGTAAACTTCACGGACAAAGCATAATATTACGATCCAACTTTGTCTCTAATACAGAAATTAACGAAAACACGAAAGACCGTAACGGCTCGTCTTTAAGCGACTCTTTACAATGCTGTGTAGCTTTGAATTTCCAGTTTGTGATCAAAAACCAAAACTGTATAAGTTCACACTATTCAACGGGTTTATTCTACTTTTTCTTCTAAAGGTGTCTGAATTAGAGGTTCACGAACTAAACTGAGTTAAGTTAAAGAGTCGAGTTTATTTATTGAAAATGAAGTGTTTCCGCGGTTACACGCCAGTTTCCGACTTAATGATATTAGTAGTAATGCATTACACTGAATGTTTTCTTTAACACGAATGAGAATGTCATCATCTTGACGGTGCACACATTTTCTTAATTAAAGGTAATTGGTGTGGTTTCAGCTTCAATAATTAATTGATAGTGTCCAGCGTAGAGTTTAAAACATATCCAATTAAAAACAAAGTTCAAACATGAGAGTTTTTTGTTTTGTTTTAGATCAATCATTTGATACGGAAATTATGGGGGCGTATCGAATGATAATATGGGATAGTAAAATATTTTATATATTTCTGAGTATTATATGAATGCATTACACAGTTGCTTTTGTTTAGTTTTTTTTGTTTTTATAATTATCGAAAGTTGTCATATCTCCCGAGCTCATTAAACTATTATGTACGGTAAAATTGATATGTATTTATTAATACATCATTTATTTGTATACGTCAATCAAAAGAAACTAATCGCAATCAAGACGATGTTGTGAACATGTTAATGTCAGTGATATACCGATGTCACATTTTTCAAACAACAACAACAACACCATTTTTAAAACACCATGATCAATACCTAGTCACTTTTCTGATATGAACTCTAATCCATATTCCACAATAGTCCTGTTTTACCTCAGTTTACAATATATTGTTTAAAATTTATATCAATTATATGTACTTTCTTCGCATTAAACGCATTCGTCAATATCTCACCAAACAAGCTACTGAAATCTTAGTTCTTTCACTTGTCATTTCGCATCTGGATTACTGCAACGCTATCCTATACGGTATTGCAGATCATGAACTCACAAAGTTACAACGTATTCAAAATATGTGTGCAAAGATGGTTCTACAACGGAGGAAATTCGACAGTTCCAAACAGGCGTTATTTGACTTGCACTGGCTACCGATTAAATACAGAATTAACTTCAAACTTTTGTGTTATATGTATAACTGCCATACTTCAATTGCACCTGAGTACTTAAAAGAACTCCTGACACCGTATACACCCAGTCGCACAGGCATGAGGTCCGCTGACAGACTGGATGGGTGTTATGTAGTCCCATTCAACAAACGAAAGACATTTTGTGACAGAAGTTTTTCTACAATTGGTCCAAAGTTGTGGAACGTTTTACCACCGTATATTCGTAAATCTGACAATATTAACACCTTTAAGAAGAATCTTAAAACATATTTTTTTAGTGATTTTAACTCAATGTTTCTGTAACCTTCGCATTACTTACTTCGAGTATGCATGCATGATTATGTTCACTACCACATAAACATACTTTTATTCTTCGCGTGTTTTAGTAAAATATTTATGTTAATTTATATAGTATTAATTTATATTAGTTTACTATTTTACACTTTTATTTATTCGACGAATGATTTATATATCTTAATCATAATTACGTTGTTTATATGTTATTTTTTTTTAAATGCTTGATTATTGCGATTTTTTATTTGTAAAGTGATTGTGATTTTATGCTCTGTACATGTTTATTATGTTTTTCAGTGTATTGTAAAACGCCACTGAATATGCACTTGTGTATAGATATAGGCGTTTAATTAAATAAAACACATTTAACATTTAACATTTACTGTATAATCAGATAATTATACACTAATATAACGTAAAATCTGTGTAAAAAGTCACTATTAAGATGATGATGATACTTACCGTGATAAAGTTTCTTAAAATATTCATAGTATAAATCTGAGAGAAGTATTATGCATTTAAAATGTAGTCTAATTTAGTCCAAACAATTGAAACGATGAACAAAACGCCCACAACGAAGGCGATGGTAATCCAAAAAAAAGTTATGATTAATACGACTTGGTTATCTATACTTTATGCACAGCCGGTTGTATACTCGAACATTATTCACTAAGTTGAATGGAATAATGGCTGTTTAAAATCTAAATGATATGACATTTTTTCAATTAGAAGGATAGTGTTTATAAACACTTGTAGTGTCATTCTATGCATTTCGACTTATATTTAAGCAAATATAAGTAATTTTCAAAAGATGTGTTGGTACATCGGACTAAAATATGGATTAATTCAATATAATAAGTGACCCCCCCCCCCCCNNCCCCCCCCCCACACACACACACATCTCAAGAGAATGCTTTCAAACACCTCATATACAAGAATAAACTATTTTGACATAGATAGAACAAATATAATTGTTTACGGGGAATTTTAGGGACAAGAGTGTATTTAAGATCAAATTCTTGTGAGTGAATGTTCTAAATAGTTAAACAGATCTTTTCAAGGCTGACTTCTCACATGTTCAAATGTGAAAGTATTGAGAAAATGTAAAATATCATTATTAACAAAGTATATGGGGCGAATTTATACATATTTAAACAATACGATAAAAACATCACACATATCAAACTGAGAATTAACAAGTCCAAAACGTTTACAGAAGGACGAGTTTGTGAAGATACTGAACAATAATTCGCAAGTTCTAAGCAATAGATATCAACGAACTGTCCAATTTGTTCTCCTAAAACATGCATTCATACTTTAATATCAGCATTTTCGATAAGAATAACTCACAAATTGAACATTATGCAGTAATTTTCTGACAAGACAAAAACTACCGAAAATATATTTCAATCTGTGTCTTCATTATCTATGCGTTTATGGAAATTGTTTTAGGTTGTTGCGTCTTTATTATACAGAATACAATACTAGACACGTTTCAATACTCTATTACGTTACAAGAACCCTCGAATATCTCGTTTCGGTGATAATTAAAATTCTGAATTTATGCACATTCAACACCGAGTAAATTCTCAATATTCGATTACCACATCGTTCGGTACAGCACTTGCGAGCAAACGAGAATTTATTGTCCTTCTGAACGTGACACAACGACCGGAAGCCGCAATATAAACTGTCTAAAAATAGAATTTTTTCAGTCGACCTGAACTCACTTTAAAACTCGTTTATACTTGGATTTGACTTGTATAGAATAACATACATTAAATAATCGACGAAATCTACATTATGTATTTCGTTACTACTACACTATAGGGTTTGGGTAGGATTTGGGTTAGGGTTAGAATATCACGAAGCATATTGGATGTAAGCGAATTTGGGTTCAAACAATTAAAATAATCATAATTTGCAGTCCAACTAAATCACATACATGTGAAATGGGTCAGGAATCAACTCAGTGTAAAATTACGACAAGTTCTTATTTATCACTTGGTGTTCTAATGTAGAAAACATTGACTGATTAAGCATCAACATTACACTGATATTAAATTCGATGAGACCCGATTAAAGGCCTCATACGTGTTAATATATTAGTGTACTTTATTTGATAGGGTTATAAAAAGAAATATGCTGTTTTAAGATGCGTTTGGAACGAAACAATTACTGATAATTATATATTTATATTTACACGTACAGATTTATATCAGCTTTTCAGTCTAGTGTTGAGACTAAATCCGCCCTGGCAATTAATAAAATACTTTTAGTTTATTAACATGTAATGTTGCTATAAAACTGCCTAACACAAGAAGCGTGGTTAAATTATCTGATAAGAAACACAGAAAACTGACATGATCACGAAAGAAGCATAACACCATGTAGTTTTAAGAACGTACGAACCAAAGTTATGCGTGCACTACCACTGTTTAGTCAGCCATTTGTCTTTTAAATGCGTATGTATTTCCCAACCCAGGATACTTTTCTCATCGTCTTAAAAATCAGTTGCTGTGTCTGTATTTTTTTGCGTTCAATGTAATCTTAAAGAAACATCTGTATAGCTGATTTAAATTAACAATGTATGTACACTCTTACTTTCTACATGTATTGTTTAAGGCAATATAATGTGCATGATGTAAATATTTGCCTAGTTGTATGAAACGCATTTAATTCATCAATTATATATATATGTGCGAGAACTGTTTCTCTCAAAGACTAAATTATGTTGAATGTAGGGAATAAAGACGACGCTAGTTTGTGTGTTGCGTATCTTGTAAAACGCCGGTTATTGACTTATGCCATATACTTAAATAACCCGATTGTAACGATATAGGGAACGACGATAACGCGTTTGTTTATTAACTTCTTAACTGTAGGGTATTGCTCGTTTTCTACCGACAAATAGTTATAAAACATATGTCCAAGGTTCTGTATACAACAAAAACGTTGAATTACAAATACATGAAAAAGACAAGTGTAGTCTGAATGCGACCACTTTCTCTGTGTACATGATTGTAATGGCATCCATGACCACCATTGCTGTGAGGATCTGGGTGGTGCTGGAATTGAAGCAAAACTTGTGTATATACCTGTGATTATAGCCGATAAGATGCCCGATGTACATTACTCTTATGGCAAATATGTCCACCATGGTTTTGATGGGCTGGATGAACATGGAATTGAAGCAAAACGCGTGCATATAAATATGGTGATGACAGACAACGCGAGATCTGCCACACAGACCAACACGTGTAACTTAGCATGTGCAATAAGTACTGTTCAATGTGTGTCCACTTATTTCATCAAAGCTTACACAGAAAACGTTTGGATAATTACATGTTAATTAACCTCCAATAAATGAATAAACTGAGGTTAAATACCGCGGAAACAAAATAAGTATGTACTGCAACACCAAACACACACCCAGTACATATGACCTGATCGTAAAACTTGTGTTAACCAAAACATAGAACCTTATATCTCAATAATTCTATGATTTATTATGTGAAAATACATGTTAAGAGGGTAAGTGTTTGGTTTCGGGGTTTTTCAGTAAAGTGGGAGCATACACGATCTGACGAGCGTTTGCGACGGTGTAAAAATGCGCAAATTTCCTAGATTTACCAAAAATTATTTAGCTGTATTCTTGCAAAAGCAAGCACATTTTCGTTAGAATAAATGCTTTTGAATGTTATTTTCATATAAGTAATTTTTCAGAAGTTTTATGTCCGTTCTATTATCCTATAAATGTGTAGTAATTCATTGAAGAAATGAAAATACCAGCGCCATCTTTGACTGAAATGAATATTCGACGTTGATTTCAATGGTATTATCTTGGGCTGTAACTGGCCCTACCAATTGGCATAACGACCGTGTGTGTATACGACCCGATAAAACAAAAGGCATTAATTAACCTATATACAATGCAGTAAAGGCTAAGAAAAAGTTTACAATGTCACGGTCAAACCAACAGCACGCATATGTGTTTTCGTAAACAATTGAATGAACAGTTTTATGCTACTTAAAGTGTAAAACAGTCGAAGATATTTAATATAAACAGACAGCGAAGTCTTCTCATTCAAAGAGCAATAGTAAATTAATAATAAGTCACACATTTCTTCAGATGTATCACACTGTTAAATCAAATAAGACTTTCCAAACAAACCGGGTAAAACAACCCCAGGCATTTAAAATATGAGATGGCATTTGTTATCATTAACTTAAGAATTGTTCGTTGTTGCTGGTTACAGAAAAGAACTTCTTAATTCCAATTCTTATTGCGTCGTTTGTCGTGCTTCGTTCAATATCATACTCCTATTCATCCACACTCGATTAATATTAACAACACATGTTTTGCTCTGGTGAGGTGAAAAACAGACACACAACACAAACGGCATTCCACTAAAAAAATGGCAACTGTAATGGACGGTTGGGTCTCGTTTCCAAGAGTTTACATTGTAAACCGTGTTGCTGGATGGTAGCTGTCTTTTCCTTTGATTATTAACTATATTTGCCTTCAGGATTGAATGGATGGTCTCTGAAATACAGGAATCATGGTTTGTATTATTCTTTGAAAAACTTACATAAAAGCCCCACTACTACTACTACAACTACTACTGCTACTGCTGCTGCTACTGCTGCTGCTGCTACTCTACTGCTACTGCTTCTGCTTCTGCTGTTGTTGTTGTTGCTGCTGCTCTTCTGCTATTGCTGCTGCTGCTGCTACTGCTACTGCTACGACTACTACAACAACTACTACTACTACTACTTCTACTACTACTACTACTACTACTACTACTACTACTACTACTTCTACTACTACTAATACTTCTACTAATACTAATACTAATACTACTACTACGTATTTTTTCTTAGGCGATTTACATGGCTTATGCAAAAAGCGGAGTTAAATAATTGGTTTAAGTCCGTTTCGATCACAAAAGCAGAACGATGCATGAACGAATGCCTGATTATTATCATTCCTGATAACGTGTCATTTACGCTCATGATATGTGTTTATGGAAGGTCTCAAAATTCGAATTTTATGGCAGAACGTTATGATTACATTTCTTTATTCAACTAGTCCTTTCAAAACCTAGTTTTATACAACCACACGTGTGTTAGATTCTTCTGTAAAATATCAAACAACAGGCAAACATGCCACATTAATCTGTATTGACAAAGCAACTATTTAATTACGGCAGCGGTTGTTATGGAAGAGAAAGTTATAACATTACCAAGAGTACATTTTCTAAAATGTAAAAATGCAATAACGTAATAAACTGATAATGTCATGTTTTCTTCTTCTAGAGTCAAATGGTATAACATTAAATGTTTTCTTGCTTGTAAATGCCCCTTTCGTGTATGTGTTATGAAAATTAAGCCCAGAGAGTTTTTTTTATAGGTACCATGATTATTTTTTTTAACAAATAAGTATTTTTTCAGTAAAGTGCAACCGGGCGTTTGTAATATGAAGTCCCCGCACTGATCCGACATATTTCTAACCGTTCAAACGCGCGATTGCACTAACACGTGTTGCACTTTCGTGAACAACTACTTAAAAAGTCACGTGGTATAGGCACCGTGCCCGTTCCTATGCATATTTCAAATCTTTATGCATTAAAATTTATTACGTTTATATTTGTTTGAAATTCGTATAAAGCACAGGTAGGAAAACTTACGTTAAATCTTGTTTAAATCTTCGTTGTTATTCATATATGTTTGTTCGTGCGTTTTCATTTACTTGTCATTTTCATATGTTTTAAACGAGCATAACTTATATGAATGACCGAGGACAATCAAATTATGTAGTTTACTTGCAAGTTATAGTGATAAATAACGACTAATTTTAATGTAAGTCAACAACTGATACAAACCCCTGTATTTCAGAGACCATCTATTCAATCCTGAAGGCAAATAAGGTACATAATCAACGGAAAAGACAGCTACCATCAAGCAACAAGGTTCACAATGGAATGCTTATTATTACCGAATGCGAAACACTTGGAAACGAGACCCAGACGTACATTACAGTTGCCATTTTTTTTAGTTGAATGTCGTTTGTGTTGTGTGTCTGTCTTTCACCTCACCAGAGCAGAAAGTGCATGTTAATATTTATCGAGTGAGGATGTATAGTAGTTATGAGCAACATGTTTTACGAAGCACGGCAATACGACGGACGCCGGAAACCCGCCACAATAGCAACATCAGATCGTAGGAAAAACTTCTTCAGAGGCCAAATTAATCATTTGTTGTTAACCTTAAGTTTGTGATGAACATCATTTATGTTATAGGGCTCATACTAAAATTCGTTTTCTCATATCATAATATCTGGACGCTCATTTGTGATGACTGGAATCACCTTTGTAGTTCCAGGATGTCAACTGTCAATGAAAATACAATACATCCGGTATATTTTTTATTAACGCTCTAATAAACTATAACAGTGCATAATTTGAAAAATCATTCCTGTTTTGACATGAATTTAACGTAAATATTCGCAAAGAATTTGATCTTTTAATTGGTAGGAAACACAAACTTTATCCGTAAACTCATTAAATAAGCTAGAATTACGACAAAAAATGTTTGTCCATGAAGTCATATAACTAACATTTGTTTTAAGTTGGTTAATATTGACGAAAGAGTGTTTGTGTTTCATTGTCATCCGCATCCTTTGCATTTAGAATTTCTTTTATGTAACAAGCAACAAAAAACAATTGTAAAATTAATGATAACAAATGCCATCAGACAATTTTAATTCCTGGGGATGTTTTACCCGGTTTGTTTGGAAAGTCTTATATGATTTAACAGTGTGATACATCTAAATAAATGTGTGACTTATTATTAATTTAGTACTGGTCTTTTAATAAGAAGACCTCGCTGTCTGTTAATGTTAAACATTTTCAACTGTTTTACACTTAAAGTAGCATAAATCTGTTCATTCAATTGTTTACGAAAACACATATGCGTGCTGTTGGTATGACCGTTACATTATAACCTTTTCCGCAAATATTTAAAGGTAAATGCGTGCCTTGTGTTTTATAGGGTCACACAAACACGGTCGTTTTACCTATTGGTATGGCCATTAACAGCCCCAACACAATACCATTTAAATCAACGGCGAATATTTAATTCAGTCAAAGATGGCGGTGGTATTTTCATTTCTTCAATCAATTACTACACATCCAAAGGATAATAATACGGACATAAAACTGAAAAATTACTTGTATGAAAAGAACATTCAAAGCATTAAGTCTAACGAAAATGTGATTGCTTTTGAAAGAATACAGCTAAATAATGTTTAGTAAATCGAAGAAATTTGCACATCGTTACACCCGCGCAAACGCTCGTCAGATTGTGTATGCTCCCACTTTACTGAAAAACCCCGAAACCAAACACTTACCCTCTTTTACGAGTTTTTTTTTCAAATTATAAATCATAAATAGAATTATTGTAATATTATGTTATTTGTTTTGGTTAACACAAGTTTTACGAGCATGTCATATGTACTGGGTGTGTGTTTCATGTTGCAATACATTATTTGTTTGTTTGGATATTTTGTGGAATTAAACCTTAGTTAATACATTTAATGGCGGTTAATTTACATTTAATTATCAAAACTCTACCTGTGTAAGCTAAGCCAATAAAAGTGGATAAAAAGTGACCAGTACTTATAACACATGCTAAGTTACACGTGTTGGTATGTGTGGCAGATCTCGTGTTGTCTGCCATCAACATATTTATATACACATGTTTTGCTTCAATTCAAGGTCCACCAAGCCCATCAAAACCATGGTGGACCTATTTGCCATAAGAGTTATGTACATCGGGCATCTTATCGGCTTTAATCATATGTATATACTATATACACACGTTTTGCTTCAATTCCAGCACCACCCAGATCCTCACAATAATGGTGGTCATGGATGCCGTGGATGCCATTAGAGTCATGTACACAGAGAAAGTGGTCGCATTCAGACTACACTTGTCTTTTTCATGTATTCGTAATTCAATGGTTTTGTTGTATAAAGAACATTGGACATATGTTTTATAACTATTGGTCGGTAGAAAACGAGCAATACCCCACAGCATTATCGTCCCTCCCTATATCGTTACAATCGGGATTTAATTATATGGCGTAAGTCAATAACCGGCGTTCTACACCATAAGCAACACATTAACATAGTCATCTCGATTTCCTACAGTCAACATAATTGAGTCTTCGAGAGGAACAATTCTTGCATATATATAATTGATGTATGAAATTGGGTTTTGTACATCTAGGCAAAATATTAACCTGACGCACGATATATTGCCTTAAGTAACAATACATGTAGAAAGTAAGAGTGTACATGCACTGTTTATTAAAATCAGCTTTAGAGATGTTTCTTTAAGATAACATTCAACTCCAAAAAATACGGACAAAGCAACTAATTTTTTAGACGAAAAGAGTTGCACTGGGCCTCATCCTGAGGTGGGTAATACACATGCATAACAAAGACAAATGGCTGATAATTGGTGAATAAACAGTGATATTGTACTCATAACTTCGATTCGTTCGTTCCTTAAAATACATGGCGTTATGTTTCTTTCGTAATCATGTCAGTTTTCTGCGTTTCATAATTTAACCACGATACTTATGTTGGCGGTTTAAAAGCAAAATTACGTGTTATAACCTTAAAAGTAGTGTTTGAATCGCCAGGGCGGAATTAGTCTCACCACTAGACAGAAAAGCTGATATAAAGCTGAACGCGTAAATATAAATATATATTATAAATACTTGTTTCTGTCCAAACGCATTTAAACACAGCGTATTTTTTTAAATAACCCTATCCAATACAGCAAACCAATAAATTATAACGTATAGGTCCAGTAATCAGGTTTCATCGAATAAAATGTCAGTGTCGTTTTGATGTTTAATCAGTCAATGTTTTATATATTAGAACACCAAGTGATACATAAGAAAGTGTCGTAATTTGAAACTGATTTCATACCTGACCCATTTCCCATGTAGGTGATTATGTTGGATATGGACTGCAAATGATTATTATTTAGATCGTTGGAACCCAAATTCGCTCACATCTTCTATGCTTCGTGATCTTCTAACCCTAACCCAAATCCTACCAAAACCCTATAATGTAGTAGTAACAGAATACATACTGTAGACTTCGTCGATGAATATTTCATGTTATACTATAAAAGGCAGTCATTCTTCGGAATATTGACTTAATATTGGAATGTGACAAATATATGTTCATTATCGTTCATCAGCCGGTTTATTGCATTAATCAATATCTGTGGGTTGGTTGTTCATAACTTTAACGTCCAGTTAAGCTAACAGCCGTTTATTTTTGGATCAAGTTATTTATGTGACTTAATTGTTAACCCTTTAATATTAGTGTTAATTGTAAACAAATGTGCTTGCTCTAATAATTTGAAAATGTTTGATAATGACATTGCTTTTAAAATTTATTTCATTTGGGTCTAAAGTTAACAGACTGTTACATTAACTGGCCGTTAAAGTTTTGAGCAACCGGGCCCAGGTTCAATGCGCGACATTTTTTTCCTATATGGCTTCGCCCATGGGCTTTGACATTCTAATTGCCAAATGCATGGGGAAAATGTTTCAATTATTAGGAAGATCGATAAATAAATAGGTATAAGAGGTTAATTACGCAAATTAGAGAATGTAAAATATTATGTGGTACCTTTTGACAGTATAATAGTGCTAGTTTTAGCTTTGTTCGAAGTCATTGCACTAGTAATTGAAATGGAATTTGGAAATATATCATATTTCATAATTATGCTGAGTTGTAAGCGGCATCATGTCTGTAAATGTGGAACACTGTAATATGCATAATAGTTGTTCATAGTTATGGTGCCTTTGAGAGAACTACTAAGAATGGAATGATTATTGGTTTCTAACTAGCAAGAATGGAATGATTATTGGTTTTTAACATAGATAAGTAATGAACAGACATTTAACGCAAATTATATAAATTCAGTTAATTACTGTACCAAGTTAAGATTCGCAAAATAGCAATTGTGTTTCGAAATTTTATTACATGCAGTGAAACACTAGGATCACAGTTCAGTTCAGAGTTTCATGGCATATCTACAAACTTGACTTCGGCCTTGTTAACAATCAGCGCAAAGTCACATCTATTCACATTTCTGTGTTGACCAGCAAAAGGAATTAAAACAGATCAGGATGTACAACCGAGCTTTTTGCTTAATTTTTCATACAAGAAAACATAAGTGGCACATACATTTATTTATATCTAAGCAGGACACATGCTTGAAACAAATAATAAAGTGTAATGAAAAAGAATATGAGCAAAAATTATCTCATTCTAGTGGTGCAAATATCACTTCCGTGTCACACATCACGAGACAATTTGACTATTATTTGTTACAAGAAAGCTACTACAATCTGAATTTCTGTATCAATATTGTATTATACTACCTATATATGACAGAGTTAATCAGTTGCATTGATGCTTTATTAACTTGTTAATTAATTTATCATCTACATTATGATGCATCTTAAACACAATTATACATATGTTATGATGTAACACAGCTGTTTTTACACCAACAACATTTGGGTTAAGGCTGACTCTGTAACAGAACATTCTTTTATTTCATAAGTACTTGCAAAAACTATATGAGCATCGCTCTGTTAAAAGGGGGTTTAATGCGTGTGCGTAAACTGTAGTCCCAGATTAGCCTGTGGAGTCCGCACAGGACACATAAGAGCGGAAAGTGTCTGCCCTGGACTGCACAGGCCAACCTGGGACGACATAT
>VMBQ01000284.1:282710-349094 GCA_007657795.1 Dreissena rostriformis
ATATATATTATGTATGCTCGCGTTTGTATCTGTTTGATGTTAATATAGCATTTTCGCTCTACTATATATATATATATACATTTTAAACATAAGTACACTTTTACAATTATTTAAAACAGAGCTAAGTCGTGTTGGAACCCACATAACTAGGTTACATGTTATATAGAGTGTCCTGTACTGTATAAGCAACACGTGATTGTAACACAAGACCAGTGGACGGTAATACGCAAATGTTTCTAGAGCTTTTATTCTCCTATACGTGCATGTTTGACGTTTAAAAAAAATCTTAATGGTAAGAGGGCTTTAACACGGTATTACTTACAACATTATTTATTCCATAATAGTATAATAAAACGCGAAATTTGTAGGAACGCTCAGGTAACTAGTGTTTTCAAACTGTTTTAATATAACTGCATTTTATACTTTATATGTTCGTAACGTTTTGCTCCATCAGCCGATATCTTGTACTAGCACTTTATAATAGCGCATCGCACATAGTTTCAGTTGCATTGTTGTATTATGATTGGAGACATGTCCATTTAAAAGGATGTCTAAAAACGTATGATTTATTTCAGGTTGAAGAAGTAAATTTCGTATATTTTAAATCAACTCTTTTTTAGGTTAGGTGAAATCAATTCCCGTTTACTACGCATATATAAATGCACATGTATTGATTGGATTCATAAATATTATATAAATTATTGCTCTTGTCGATGCTCATACTTCATATTTGTCCTGGGCATATCTCGACTATAATATGAGGTACCTAGGCGAAACTTTAAAGGTATGAAACTTGTATTTTTGTGAAACCATATTGTAGAAATGGACTGCCTGTGCCCTCTGCCAATGCGGCATGCAGGCGGTTATTTCGGGCACCACCGTTACAGTTCTAGTTTATACAATAACAACTGACTTTAATATAATTGAACAACTCTTGTTCTAAGAAAAAAATATGAAAGAATATTATTTAATATATATTTAAGTACAGCACTTGATGCAGCAGTCGAGCTCCACTAACTACAAGGCATCATTGGTGGAGTGAGTTTCATCTACATTAACACCATTTGTTCACGATTATAATATTTATGCCCTGTTCAACATGCAGTCAATTGTGTTCATAAGGTGGAAGGCCGATTATAACATATCGTTTGATGTATTGTAAACTTCTCTTGTCATAACACTTGGTGACTATACCTTTCAGTAGAAATTGGGATTGTACACACTGATAACATAACGGTATGGAGTTACGAACAGGAAAACATTACGCACAGGCGGTTTCAAGATTAACACAATGCTTTCGCTTGTCATATTAGTTTAAACATATATTATTTCAAACAATGCACATTTGTTTACATAAAATTACAACAATGTTTATAATACGTTCATGTTCGAACAGGATAGGAACGAAGGACCATGTACATATACCATGATATAAAAAGAGTGACTCAAACGTTTATTTAGACACCAAAATACACGATTTTACGATATTTCAATTTCTTCGTGTTCAACGGTTTGAATCGGTAATAATTGTCTTTCTAATGTAAAATGTCATCACGCGTTATTGTAGACCTAAAAATCCAGATTTGTATAAAATTGTTTATTGGATTAGAGGAGTTAAAGCCGGTCGAGTTGATATTGTTATATTTTCCCATTTCTGTTATGTGTCGCAAAAAAGTGATTATGAGTCAAAATGTGATGGTATTTATGTCAGATGTGCAAAAATATTGGTCAAAATCGGTCAAGAAATGCCCAAATTCAGTGCAAAGATAGGGCTTTTCAATTTCTGTCCATGGACAGAAATTATCTAAATTTAAACACGCGCGGGTCACATGTAAAACCCCGTGACCATTGCATCATTGTTTACACCGCCATTTGCCATGGAGAAACCGTGTTATTTAGTAGTTCTTCTTTGTTTTGAAAATCGCGGAAGTGGAAATCACGTGAAATTGGCGCTCACGTGACCCAAAGCGTGCATACGTCACAGGTTAATAATAGTTTTGAGGATTCTGTTATGTACAAGATAAGGTTTCGTATTTTAGATGCTTTTGGCATTTTTTGGGCACATTTTTGTGAAAATCAGTATGGAAGAGTTAAGCTTTAGAATGTAGCTGACGAATACTGATCAATTCTGGTCAGTTGAGAAAACCAAATTGTTGTGAGAAATATCAACTCGGCCGGCTTTAACCACAAACCTTGATGTATCTTAACGAGTCCGTGTGTGTCGGATAATCGTATCTTATTGGTTTCATCAAGAAGCTCTGTGATTAACAAATCTAATGCATGATCGGTTAGATTTTAAAACTACCATATGTGGTTGCACTGCTTTGCTTCCATCGAGCGGCGTTCATTAAGAATTGGACGAAAAACTCAATAATTTGCGTGTTTATTGATTTCAATTAAACAAACGTCAATTGACCATCATCGACTTATAATTTAATGGCACCCATGGGCCCCGTGGTTGTGTGGATCAGGGTGTACCTAAACGAAATATCAACATCAGAAATCAAACATGTATTTAATAAACATAAATAATGCATAGTTCTGTCAAGTCATGATTTCGGATTGGATGAATAATATATTACCCAGACACATAGAGCAGTCAATAAAACCATATGCATTACAAGAAAAATTGAGAAATGTTTTAACACTTTATTTTGTTTGGCATTTCAATGAATATTTAATCATAAAATACACATCGTTTGTATCGAGCGTTTATAGTGTGCCTTCTGTGCAGTTCCCATTTTGGAATAAACTTCATTCAATAAATATGTACGACCTGATAATCAGGTCGCCGTGGCGTAATGGAAATGGTGTACGCCTGGCGACCGGAAGGTCACGGGTTCGATCCCCATTGTTGGAGCGATCTTTAGGTCTCCCTCAAAAACACCAAGTACTGGTTAAAGGCCCAGGAAATGAACTCGAGAACGTTTTAATAAGCCTGTGGCTTTCGATGCATTCGAGCTTATATAAACAGGTTAAAACTTATTATATATACAAAATACAGTTTTCACTTACTGCATGCAAGAAAGCGTTGAACTCTGCCTTTTGTATTTGGCCATCGTCTGCAAAACATTAAGCTTATGTTTAAAAAAAACTTCGTTTTATTGAAAGAGGATCACTTCTGTAGGAATATAATATTTAATATTTTGACAGTTTACGTCATATTTTTTTTATGTAAAAACTGAAATGTATTTATATTGTTTTGATATAAAAAAGTGTGCTTACATACTTCCATGCAATTGCGGGAGTCCGAGCGAATACATTCGTAAAATACGTGCAGCTAACAAAGCACTAGCAAATGCATTAAATCAATGCTTAATTAGATATATGTATTTATACTGAAATCTAGACTAACCATGCTTTTGTATATGCATATTATCAATGCTTATTTTTTTATCCTGAAATCCAGACTTTCAGTATTCCTATGTATGAATGAACAACCTATTTCAGTGAAAAGAACATAAATAAATTAATAAAATATCATACGGGGATTAACATCGAATTGTTGAAGATGAACTGCAATGTCGGCTTCGTTGATAAGGTTGTTCTTGTCGACATCAATGTTAGAAGCGAAAGCGTGGGCCGTGGAGTGGGTGTCATGATAATGGAGCGTCCAGAACGCAATAAAATCATGGTAGGTCAAGCCGGCGCCTGAAAAAGTCATCTAAATGACTATTGATGTATTCATTTTGTTTGGTGCTATGAAGAGTTATTTAAATGATAATTGGTTTTAAAGTACATAAGTCATGTACTCCTGTTTAACCTTTTTTTTGTAAAACAACCACGGATACGCATGATTTCGTAGTAAAAGTAGGTATTGTGCTCACAGTTTTTTTATTATTATTATTATTATTCGCGTGTGTTTAATGGTCCAACGGTTAATATTATTTGTTAAACTCTCTTTAGGGATGTTCCTTATACATTATTAAAATATAGGACAAAATCTAACCTCTTAAACAAGCCATATGCGGAGATCAGGTTAATACTATGCAACACTGTTATAACGTACTTGTAAGTCCCCAGGTAGTGGTTAGCTCATGCATTAGCTCCGATAACTGCATGATCCCGTCCTGGTTGCTATCGGCCTCCATCATGATCTGATCGGTCATATGATCCACCGTCCAGCACGCGGTGTTCTCACTGAAACACACACCAACGCTCTTTATTCAGAACACATTATCAAAAGAAAAATGTATTCAATTTAAGACTAGTGCGATTCATATACATTATCAAGAGAGTAACCCTTGACTACAGCGCCAGGTCATGAATTTAAAGCTGGTGCGTCAAAAATGGTAAGGCGAATAGAAATGAAGCAAACGTCTTGTTGGCAATCTCATAAATAGGATACTTAACCAAAACAGTCAAGTAACACCAGCGACGCATTTCTATACACCATATGATAAGAAAAACTGCAAAATGTATTTATAATAACTACTTTGAAGGGTCAATGAACATTAATTTACATCCGGTTTGAAGACAAGCAGAAGCTATCACTTAGCCAAGCCCTTATCGTAATACGCGGAATTGAACATAATAAAATAAAACGAACACCTTATCATAGCGACTCAAAAAAAAAGTATTATACGACCACTGTAATTGAATAGTGTTTTTCAATTTTAATATTGTGGTTTAAAGTTTACCAAAGAACAATACAATTGAAAATGTATGAGACATTATGAACTGATAAAAGTATTAGCTTAATCCCTGGTAACCGACAATAGATTTGAAACCTATCATCGCATTAAGCAAATTAAGAAACGACTACGGCAAATGGAAGCTCAAATGTCGAGTTAAAATATCGATAATATAAAAATGCTTTTTATGTTTTAAGCAGATTTTGTCTTTGTTGAAAACCTTTATATGCTCCCACATTAAGTGTTTTATTTTACGAAAGAACGTTTTTTATTCGTACGCTTTTACAATACTTTATTTAAAATTTGTTTCAGTGACCATATCAACATATGTTTAACTCAGTTTGCATTTAGAGTGAATATTTTCAACATTTAAAACATACAACAGTTCGAATATTCATTACTTTAGTTCAAACTAGTAAATTGTTGGCATACTGGTTTACTGGTGCATATATACAGATATATATAGAGAGAGAGATGTTCATAAATTTAAATCAACGCCCTCTCAGGGAACCCACAACTTAAAACAGCACAAGAACATTTGCAAACGAACAACAACAAACTATCAAATCATAATCCAATTAATTTGGCTTACCAAACACACGCACGAATAAAAAGCACGAAAAACAAGCATCTGGACATTTTTCCTTTTCTTCTTTTCTCTGGCGATACTTTAATTTGATAACAAATGTAATAGACCTTTTATACAGAAACCTTTGTCAAGTGCTCGTGCCGTAGCTATGCACCAATTATAATGAAGGTCACATGGTCAGCATAATCGTAACAGAACATGTTCTGCTCTTCCTGCTAGATCATTATCAGCGGCATTTAAAGCAACATAACGTAATAAGTCATTGAAAATAATAGACGTATTACTCCTCACTATACGTGTTGTTGTTTTTTATTTATAAGAATAAATACAGAAACTGTTATGGTCTTTTTTGTGAGATCAAGATGACTGCTATTTGTGTCGTGTTCTGAGAAAACTGGGTAAAATGCTTGTGCGTAAATTGTCATCCCAGATTAGCCTGTGCAGTCCGCACAGGCTAATCAGGGACGACAATTTCCGCTTTTATTAAATTTTTCGTTTAAATGATGTCTCTTCTTGGCGAAAATCCAGTTTATGCGGAAAGTGTCGTCCCTGATTAGCCTGTGCGGACTGCACAGGCTAATCTGGGATGACACTTTACGTACAAGCATTTTGCCCAGTTTTCTCAGAACACGCCACATTTAAAGAAACATAACACTACGATTCATAGAAAATTTAAATTGTAAATACGTATTAGTTTTGTTTTAGTTTTAACCCATTTATTTTGCTCGATTACATTTGAAGTACTTACTACTTATTTGAAACGCTCTCGAGTCCGTTTCCTGGGCCTAGAACCAGATATTGGTGTCTTTGGAAAAAAATTAAAGAACGCTCCCACAATGGGGATCAAACCGTGAACAAGTATTATCAATAGCTAAATGAGTTTATTGCTTCCCATCATGAAACAAGAGGTAAAAGAAAATGAAAGACGTGAAGCCTATACTCAGTTTAAGGAATATTTAAAGTAATATTGGTTGAATGATAACAACACTACAACCAAGAGCAATGACACTCATATTAACAATAACATGTTCGTCAAACGATAAGCATGCGCGCTTTTGATTATTATGGACATTCATCGAGTGTATCATCAAACGTTGTTATTAAAATCCATGCACCACTTAAATGCGGCAATCATAAAGGCCTAGAACACACTTTGCATTTTAACAGATCGATTGGCCAGATGGGATAATCACGTTATAAACACAATGTCCATGACGGGACAGGTATTTTTCGCCGTTTTATTCCCTTCATTTCTTATCAACAAGAAAGTCGCTGCACAGTTTCTGAACAGGGTGACCTTATTACAGCTCCAGTAAGAAATTTCGCATCGAGTAAAGTCTAGATATAAAGCAAATTTTAATAGGAAATAGACGCTTATCACTTTCTTACTGATATGGACGGAAAGTGAGCGGCATTTAAACAATTAATACAAGCAATACAGGGTATAAAACGGCGAAAAATACCCGTCTCGGCATGGACGTCGCCGTCTTGTTGGTCACGTGATTAGCCCCTCAGTTGACTGTTTGAGACGATACTCGATACATTCTACCTAAAACGGTTTCCTTATAGCACTTTGGTTAACCATCTTGAGGGATAACGTGATGACGAGTTAAAGCAAAACAGAAACAAACGAAAATAACAGAACATCAGAACAAAACACATTTTAGGTATAAAATCGAGTACGAAAATATTCATTTTATACAGACGGCTTCGTATTCAACTGCAATAATGTTAGAAGTTAAAATGCTAATTGACGGTGTATCTTTAAGTCCAGAGAGTGCCAAAAGTCGTGATTTTATTTCGTGATTTGTTTTTGTGATTCGCCCACGAATGGATAACATTTTAGGAATACAATATGGTACAACCGCCTTTTTATCTCAGCACATGAAATCACCAATTGAAATGTTCCAATTTCCATTGTAGAAAAAGAACTGTGTTTTACCAAATATAGTAACATGTTCTGAAATTCGGCACAGTTAAAAGCCCCATTAACACTCAAAATCAACGAATATTTCGTTAACATATTTCTAAAAATAAAGTTAACCCATACAAAAATCAGTGTTCCATATAGAAATAGCCAACATTTCAACGCTAAATGTGGTCTGGTAACATAGATTTAACAAGATACAAAATGCTCTTGTTGTGGTCAATATATTCAACACATATTCATGCCCAAAGTTAGTGTTCATGTGTCGTTTGAATAGCTATCGTTGCGGGAAATTAAAATGGAATATATTGTGCCACAAAAACATAAAAACGAGCATTTTGAATCTCGTTAAATCAATGTTACCAGACCACATCTGGCGTTGAAAGTTTTGCTATAAGGAACACTTGTTTTTTATGGGTAAACTTAATTTTGAATATTTTACGAAATATTCGTTGAATTTGAGTGTTAATGGGGCTTTAAGTCAAGTTTTATTTTGTGCAATAAGCAATTCTGTTTCATTTGCCATTCGACCTTATGTTAGCTATGCAAGTAATTATAATTAAGACTTTGTATTTATTCCACCGAACTCAATTACATAAGTGAAACTGCTTTAATATTTTTCGATTGGACTACGCCAACCATAGATTGTCCGAATCGGTCAATCCGAATTTAACATTTAATTTGGCGGGAAGTGACGAAAGATAGATGCTTCATACATAAGGAAGAACGCATAGATCTCTGATACAATTACTTGTCAACATGGGGCGTATAAGGCAACATTCTGCTCAGTGTACCGTGTTTGGGAAAAAATATACATAACAAATTATTCTTCAAATTCCAAAATTGCTTCAGAATGGTTTTGTGCAGAAAATAAACAAACATTGTTATTAAGTTTATCACTTTCCTGCGTAATGAAATTTCATTTTAATAACGTACTGAAGAAAACGAAATTAAGTGTTTGAGGAATATTGTTCGTACACTGTTATTGCAAATAATTGTATCACTTAATTTATCTAGAATCACAGTAACACAATTGCATTTAAATTCCGACACTTGCATTTTATTTAGAAAAAACCGAATGACAACTGAAAGGCGTGAGTCAATCTTATTTTCTAAAAGTCGATACTTCAGTATTTGAATTTAAATAAATAGGACGGATACAACAAATTAGTTATTATGTTTTTATCCGTTTTTTTCTTATATCGTTTTAAGACAACAATGTTTAGAAATGATGGCAATACAGTACGACGACTTTTTTCTGGCAGTAGGCATTAATACCAGCGGTGTTAATTAAAACAAATCATTGTAAAACATATTATTATAAGCAACAAGACAACTGAAGAGCTCTCTAAATGCAATTTAGTAGAAACTGAATAAATGAAGTAACCGGGAGGTGCCGGGAAAGAGAACATGTGAAAACAAAAATAGGGCGATCTTATTTCATTTTCGAAGCCTCACCGTACAAACGTGCTCCACCCCAGCACCAGCCATCCATTCTCTATTAAAACCCCAGTGAAGTGCTTTAGCCGTTCCTGGGAGGTTTCTCAAGTCGATATCATTGGTGTTTGTATTTGTCATGTTTTCCTGTGTTCCGTTTTATTGTTATAGTAGTGGAACTGCAGATAATAATGTTTCGCTTTGTGTGTCGTTTGTTGTTGTTTTGTTTATAGATGTGACATTTAACGAGAATGTACTACTAGAAAACGATGTAACATAAAGACTGTAAAGTTGCAGTCAGTTAGAATTTGTGTGTACTCATCTGTATACACTTATTCACAAACATTTAGTGACATATCACTTCTAATGTCAAGCCTTTTATTGTCTGGACACTTTGCTTTGCACCCAAAGGACACATAACGCATTCAAAGGACTCTGCTTTTAAAGCTGTAAAGCCGATCCCAGATCGCACTAAGCCCGTATCATTCCATCCTGCGAAGCATGAATGGTTTTTCGCCTCTGTTGTGATGTCACTTTGGAGGTAAATAATTGATGTAACAAGCCGCCGGAAGAGTATAAATACGGTACACGGAGTGCCGCTCTGTCAGTTTTTCCTGGGAACTATCGGTATTGGAACGCTAGAACCTGTTCTCAATCAAGTCAGTGGCTCTTCGATCACAGGTGAGTGTTTGCTTTTATTTTAACAGTTTGCATGATTATTTAAATAACATTTGGGTGTTTGAAATAAATGTATGCAATCTTATACTCGAATGTGCTCGTGTATATTTGTATTGAGTCATCATGCATGAGTTTACAAAACTATTAAAAAATATAAAACAATTTAAATGTGTTATATAATCATGCGCTACCAGTTATTGTCTAACTTTTAACTATATAAACATTGTGGGTTTGTACTCAAATAAAACAAATGTTTGTTTTTAGTCCATTTTTCTTGTTGAAAAGTAGCTACAAATGAATAATAAAATGAATATTTTAACACATCAACATTGTTAATGGACCTTCATCTGAATTATATTTTCATTTTTTATTTAAAAAGATGCCGTGAACAACTTAACACATTTTAAATAAGCAATTTTAAATAAATAAGTGCATAACGAAAAGTAACTTGAATGAACAGAAATGACTAATTTTATGTGAAAATTCGTGCAATAAATGAACTGAAAACACGTTGCTTTTTATCGAGTAAATGCATTATAGAAACATTCGAAGAAAAATAATTCTACACATGGAAATGTCTAAATGTTTTTTTTCCTTTTCTTATAAAGCATCAAATGGATGATTCTGTACATGCTTTAACATGAATTATTGAAATATGATGAACGACGTTAACTGCAAAATTAACAATATGTAATATGTATTTGCTGTACCCACTTGAGCGCTATATCGTGCGATTTTAATATCCAATATAATAATGGTAAGCATATAAGCAGATAATGTTGGCACTCAATAATGCATGACTGATTCATTCATAGATCTTCCGTTAATCAAATATTGTAACTTTGTGTAATTAGTCTTTTCCCAAGAGGTTGTTTGGAGGCAATGATATGTATTTTGTATTAATGCGTAATTGATTTTCCTGATTAGGCGATACATATTAATGTGGAACAAACGCGGTGGTATCAGGCTAAGTGATTTAATTGCGTTTTCGTTTTTCACAACCACAACTGGCATTTTGACGAATATGATTTGGTACGGTCCGAAAGAAATTAGAAAGGAAATATTCAATAATATACTGAAGAGTTTCATTTACATATAATTTATACAGCAAGAATAAGCGCTGAAAGTATTACAATTTGATATTTGCTATCCGCTTTGACTCAGATTACCTTGTCTGGTTTAAATTAACATTTTAAATGGAACACTGTGGTGATTGATAGTCGCTGTTTACAATAGAATGAAACATGGATGAATGCCTCGCCATTAGTGGAGCCAGTCCATAATGTTATAATGTTGATTCACGCCATAGCGTAAAAAAAGCAGTTGAGAAGTTGTTGGCATGCACATTATATTACAGATCTCACCAGTTAACTATATATCATAATGCATCGATGATAACTTAAGATTATTTATGAGAGTAACTCATTTGATACAATACATTAAAGTACACAATACTTTACACAACGTATGTTAGCATTGACAAAACGATATGCCTTCTTCGGTCAATTTTACAACCACAATTCAGGATATTCATTTGCATGTTTTAAGTGCGTAATCCTTACCGACGGAATGGGGGTTCGATCGTTTCAGCCACACACAGGGCTTAAACTGAATTTATCCGGTATTTCACCAAAATTTGGTTGTTCCTTGAACTGATTTAATTTTGCGCGTTTTGTTACCAGACTAGCGTGAAATTCATTAACTTTATTAAACAGTTCAATAATTGCATTTCCTTAAGAGATGAGTTAGAAAACACAAACAGAGACATTGGTATTGCTGGTAAAAATGCTTGCTTAACTTACATAACGAGTCTTAAAATAGTTTATAGTGACGGATTCATCGTTTTACAATATAATATATAATTTAAAAACTTTTCGATGACACTGCCACAATAAACTGTTACCATGCTAACAAAATGTTTTTGTCGTGTGTGTCTGTTTTTAGTATATTGATGAAGAAAATCACACACATTGATTTTGTGGACCAAAAATCCTATTTGTTACTTGTATGTAAACGTAAAGAAAGCTTGATTACCGTTCACACTTGATTTACCTTCATCAGAAACTGTCCTCACGTAATTTCCGTCTTGATTGAGCATAACAAAATCTAATCAGAGTGTTACAAACGTTTATTTTAAAGTGATTAATCCTACATCTGAATCGAATTTCTCAGCGTGTGCCCTCATCAACAATTTCTGCGATGAAAGAGGAGATAGAATTAGCAAATAATGAAAGCTCACATACTTGGTAAATTGAATTTCTTGAAGCCGAATATTCTTTGCTAAATATCCCGAACTATTTGCCAATGTGGGTGCTCTATCGGGTTATGGTAACAGCTCGAGAGGAGTGGCTACGATTTGCTATAATCAGTTCCACAAATAAGTGAACCTATAGCTGTACCATCAGTAGAGCAAATCTGATTACTTATTTCCTACTCATCGTGTAAGGAAATTGATGACATGTATTGCTAAAACAAACTGATATTCAATATAAATATCATGAACAAGTCTCAAAACAAATAAAGGGGTTCGCCCCTTTCATTTGTGGATAGAAGATTGTCTTTAAGCTTTTAAAAGCTGTTTGCGATTTCAAAACGTTGGTTTTACAATTAAAAAAAAAAAAGGCTTTTATCGCCCTTGTTCATTTTGGATTCAATTTCAAATAATGTTTTGTGGTCTTAATCATCAAGGTTCGCGTTCAATTCTACGTGAAATTGACTCATTGTCGTTGTTTTTCTGGTTCGGGCAATCCAATAAACAAATTACCCGCATGACGATAACACGCGCTCAAAACCTTTACTTACCTAGATTAGTTTATGTTTGATTCTGTTGTTGTTATACCAGACCTTTATTCCGCTACACGCATTACACTACGTCGTACAAGGATACTGTTAATTTAAAGTTAAAATTATTATGCCAAGAAATAATAATAAAAAAANAGTAATAATAATAATAATAGTAATAATAGTAATAATAATAATAATAATAATAGTAATAAAAGTAATAATAATAATACAGAATTAATTAATTATAATAAAATAATATGAATAATATTTGGTTCACGAGTGCCTTAGCCATGAGTGAAAAAATATTTTCGTCTATGATCACGAGTGAATTAAAATAAATATTCCACCGAATCCAACAAATGTTCTTTTTTAGTATATGCTTACAAATGCTATTTTTTGTTAATTTTATCCTTTCCGGTGGTTTATAAAGCACTGAAAATTATCGATAATTTTCTCTGTTCATTTGCACTGTTTGAAACAGTGAATTATCAGTTTTAATCCACTGGTATTTCTCTAAAAACCACCGGAAAGCATACACAAAGCGCTAATGTACATCAGCTTGTAACTTTAAATATCAAATCGATAAAATTACTATATTAAATATGCCTATAGCTTCTGTAGTGTGAGTGTTTGATCGGCTCTATTCCGGCTCAATTAACGCACAACGTGCAATTCGTGTGCAACACAACACGCGCGAAAGCATAAAAACAATACGCTTGCTACTATACGGAGTATTATGTCAATGGATCAGACAATAGTGGATTCCTATTCAATATTGAGATAAACTTGTTAGCACATAAGACAATGGGACCTAATTTCCTGTCTGAGATGGGATGTTCATTCAACACCACAATGTAGCTATGTTTGAATAGAAATTTGGACACGGAACAAGCTCTTTGTATTGTTCGCCTCCTTATAAGTGCCATTCTAGAAAGCTCTTTAATTACTTGGCCATGTTTTGTCAGTGCTTGATTAAATAACAATTTAGTTTTAATTTTCCATTTTTAAGAGAATATAAATATAAAGAAGTGAAACTCCAGTTGCTCCAGCAGTATTGCATACCTATTATACACACGTTCGTGGTCCTGTATAAGGCAAGTGACCGATTGCCAAAACATTTACCCATTTATGCCTAGTGGACTCTCCCATCCTTCTAAATTGGATCATTCGTTTCCAAAATTGGGAATTTCTAGTATATTTATTTCTATATTTAAAATATTTCTTACAGAAATTCCGTTAAGCAAACAGCGCAGACCCTGATGAGACGCCGCATCATGCGGCGTCTCATCTGGGTCTACGCTGTTTGCCAAGGCCTTTTTTCTAGACGCTAGGCATAAATGGGTAAAGAATTACTCTTGTTTCCTGGTACTTCTTTGTGTGACATAAGGAATGTTCTTGCGTTATTTTATCCGTTAAAGATGCCATTCTTTTATTTGTATTGTGTAGGCTGTATTCTAGTATAATGATCGTGCATTCACTGCCGTCTTAACATGAGGTGACTAATAATAATAAATTATTTAATGGACAACTGCCTACTTGCTAAAGTAATATGCATATTTATCTGTTATCACAGAACTTTCGTTTATAGATAATACATCATTTTTATCATATAAAGTTTACCAAAGAAATGAAGTTATCCAGTCCTTATGAGAATATTCCTCGGATATCTTGGTTAAGTTGATTGTTTTGTAAAAAGCTAGCTTATCCGATCTCGTAAACACGCAATTTATAGTCTGCATTAATAACTTTAGATGCATTACTTAGTTAAGACTTTTCGGACCGTTCGAATTACAAAAAAAGCAAAAGAAATGTTACAGCCGTACATCAAAAATATAAAAACGAAAGCATGTGGTATCTGTGTAACAGTTCACTTGATAATTTTACATTTTCATAAATCGTCAAAAGTAATATGTGATAGCGGGTGCACTGGCTTATTTTATCATGTATTGTCTCTGTCGTAATAAAACAAGCTTATGCAGCCACGTCAAATAATCTATTGTTTTAGTTCTGTTTAATAGCTATTGGTTCATTGGTTCATTGCCCTTGTAATTATCTTAATTTAAATTTACAAAACCTCACTCAGACCTGGTATTTTTTAAGAATTTCGTGAGGTTGTTTGAAAATTTTCCGATAATTTGTCATTTAAACCCCGCGGGATATTTTAAACAGCAATTATCGCCTTGGTGGCTGAACTGCGCTTTTCTGGCAAATCGTTAAACTTGAATGATGCTGTTTAAACCTAATGTGAAGCAAGCTCATGACAACACTAAAATAGAACATGGACGGTTCTTCCGAATATAATATCATATCCGTTTTGACTGGGAGAAGCAAAGATATGTGGTTTAGTTGAGTTTTTCAATTGAATATTGTGCTCGGGATTGCAAAATAATCGAAACTATAATCATATTTCACTCTCGTTCATGACACGAAGTTTAATATGTTTCATATTTGAATAGCCATTTAAACAGATTGCATTGTTTGCTTATTAAACGGTCAATGGACCATATAGCTTTATAGTAAGTGTCACCAATGTTAAAAATAACTCGCAATGACACATCCATTTGCGTATGTCATCATTGATCCCATGACATTTCACCATAGACCCAATAGAGTCAATAGCATTTTCAAAATGCATATTAAATAACGTTTTACTTGAGTATAACTTGTATTCTCAGAACTCGGGAATAAATACGTCTTACAGATTTTACAGTTTTTATTTAATGCTTTCCGGTGGTTTATAGAGAAATATCAGTGAATTAAAACTGATAATTTCACTGTTTCAAACAATGAAAATTATCAGTGAAAATTATCGATAATTTTCACTGTTTACTGTGAAATGACGTCATTATTTTGACAAAATGACGTCATTATCCCAACGACATTCTTTAGTTCAACTCTTTAACAATTTATATGAACTGTGAAAAAAGCACGCCGAAAAAGAGTAACTCTTCAGCGAAAGGGAAACAGCTGTTAATTATTTTCTTGAAAAAGGGGCATACAAGAAACAGAAAATTTGTTCAAGTCAGTGTAAGATCGTTTGTTATTTCACTCGTGATCATAGAACAAAATATTTTCTATGATCACTCGTGAAATAACAAACGATCTTACACTGACATGAACAAATATCATCTATATCTTAATGGATTTAAAAACGTTCGACAAGAGACACTACAGTTTTAATGAAATAGGTGTCGTATATGAACATGAACAGACGAGGCATGTTGCTGCGTCCATAGGTACACACGCCCGTTAACATTAGCTGACAACCGCTTTAATTGTCTTTTATCTTGCTGTACTACTAACTTTAAACATCTTGAAACGTCCAATCAAATAAAGTATGAATCCCATAGGACATTTGTAAGATTTTCTTTCGTTCTATTTTTGGATAATTTCGAGTCTTCTGGATTATTGCAATAGCAAAAGGGATTGAATCAGTTTAAAGATATTTATTGGTTCAGATTATACTACATATCATTCATGTGCATATAAACAAAATTATAACCTTTCATGGATAAGAAGACAAGCATCTACGATGCTTATTTGAGTTATGTGCCATGCTGGAATTACTAGAGAAGAAAATGCAATATGGATCAGGTAGTTAAGGATGCTATTGTAAGGGGACCATTTTTTTCATGTAATTCTTATACGGTTTAAATATTTTATTTTTTTTAAGAATACCTCTTAGGACATTTTATTGTTAGGGATTGAATTGTAGTATTGATTAGAAGTTTATTTCAATGTATAACTATGATGTTAATAAAATAATTTAATTCCGGGAATTCTTATAGAACTTGTATAAACATTAGGGTTTATTACAGAAATGCTATTGCAAGTGATGTACAGGTTTTATTACAATGTCATTGGCAATAAATTTCAGTCCACGGTTGATATTGTTTGCGAGTGAATAACGTGTATATAGCTGTTCTAGAAATTATACACCGTAAATGTTCTTTGATAGAACTGAACTTAACTGTTTTATACTGAAGTACCAATTAAAACACTAAGCATTCCGCGTACAATTTATATTAAACAAATAAGTCGTTTATGGCTGAGCAATCGACAGATGTTCAAACTCCCAGGGTACTATCGGAGATTGTATTCCCTCAATCAGTAAGAATTAATACAAATAACGCAAAGTATATCTTGATACAGATGTTGAAAATAATTCGACATAAAAACAATCTTAATAAGTCTAAGCAATATTCCAGAACACAGTTGGCTTATGATTTCCCAAGAGGGGTGATCTAAAGCTAACACCAAGCGACATCGAGCGATATTAAATCGTGTAGTGTCTGCAGAGAAGAGCAATTACAACGGTGAATTCCTTCTCGATCAAGTCAATTTATATTTCGTCTACTCCTAGACGAAAAGACTGATGTTGTCATTCTTTTATTATAATACCAAGCCAAATGGTTAAACAATAATGTTTTTTTTTTATTTTAATTTAAAACGACTGAAAACAATAAAACGTGTTTAATGTATTATGGTTGTAATTTTTCTTTCTATACTATGATTGCTATTCCAACGAGCATATTTAATCAAAATGTAACTTTATGTTAATGCATGTAAAATATAAAAAACATCTATTTTTGTAAAAAAATCTACTTAAATGTATCAACTTGCAATATAATATGATAACATGATTATTACATATACATATCACAATGCATAGTTGACTGCATAATAAATTCAATTCTTTAAAACGTTATATCTTATTTTGACTTGAGTATTTGTAAATAATATAGATACAAACTTATTAAGCAAGTTTCAATCGAATCTAAAAAAAACGTTCTGCATCTACAAGTCATATTATATTCTGCTATTCTTCGACGTTTTTATTGACAAATTGAAACGTCTTGGGCTTGTCTTGTTATAATTTTGTAAAATTATTAAATTTAATAAGTGGTAAATAAACATGAATATTGCGCAGCACTTCGTTTCATTGATAAACGAATTAACCAATGATAGATTTCATAAATTATAATAATATAAGCGCCCATGCGGACAGTAATTGTCCACTTACATTGCAAAAAATACCGAATGCATCGCATGTTAGATTCCCGTCCAACGTAATCGGTAATATTGATACACAATTTAAAAAATAAAACCACAATCCATTGTTTAAATGAGGATAACAAACGCGCAAGCAGAGAAACTAGCAGGAGATTGTTATATTTGAATTCTTTTAAGTGTGTTCACAAAAAGATTGAATTACCTATATTTTAACATTTAGAAATATGTTTTATTTTAATAAGTGTCCTAGTATTGTTTTGATAGTGATACAACATCAAATTGTTCTCAAATAGTTGCATTAATATAAATAAAAAAACGTCTTATACAATGTAGCATGCAGGTCATTAAATAAAATGTTAGCAGCAGATTCCTTAATTGGATTCAAAACGGCACATGGAAGCTGTAAGTGACGATTTAACTTTGAAACGGAAAAACAAAATAATTAAAAATCTAAGTTACCAAGAAAATGAAAAATAAAGAAGATGAACGAGGACAAAGTCGCGAAAGCAATTTCATTCCGACCGTTAGATGGGCGAGTTATTGAAACTGGAAAGTATGATAGAAATCAGAAAAGCAAACATTAAGCGCTGGAATGACGAGTTTATCTCTTTAAAGTGCCTAGCGTTATGGAATCCTATGAATATTGTTACTGAATGACACTTTGTTTCACTTCGCATAAACGCATTAACTTATAATAGAATTAAAACATGATGATACAATAAAGCGCCCATGCGGATAGGACTTGTCCACTTACATTACAAATCTTACCGAATACATCGCATGTATGATTCCCGTCCAACGTAATCAGTAATTTCGATACACAATTTAAAAATTAAAACCACAATCCACTGTACAAATAAAGATAACAAACGCGCTAGCAGAGAAACTAGCAGGAGCTTGTTATATTTGAATTCTTTTAAAGTATGTATACAAAAGGATTGAATTACTTATATTTTAATATTTAGAAATATGTTTAATTTATATAAGTGTCCTAGTTTTGTTGTGTTGATAGTGAGTAAACATGAAATTGTTCACACATAGTTGCATTAATTGAAATCATAACGTCTTATATGATGTAACATGCAGGTTATTTAATACAATTTTAGCAGCAGATTCCTTAATTGGATACAAAACGTCGAAGGGAAGCTGTAAACGACGGTTATACTTTAAAACGGAAATAAAAATAATTACAAATCATAGTTACCACAGAGTTGAAAAATAAAGAAGATCAACGATGACAATGTCGTGAAAGCAATTTCATTCCGCCAGTAAAATGCGCGAGTTATTGATACTGGAAAGGATGATAGAAATCAGGAAAGCAAATATTAAGCGCTGAAATGACGAGTGTATCTTTTTGACGTGCCTAGCGTTATGGAAACCTATGAATATTTGATGTCTACTCAAGAGTACTCAAGTTAATATATGCATAATACATGAATGACACTATAATGGTACCTGTGAACGACGTCAATGCAACCTTACTAAACGACTTAAACGTTTTAAAGTTTATTGGCAATCCGGCATTCTGCCTTTAGCCAAGTACATATATACAAACAAAATATGGCCAAGACAGGGACTCAAACAATAATACAATTTAAAAATGAGCATATATGACAATCAAAAAAAAATATGTATGACTATTAAATACAGTCATGTCTGTTAACATGCAATTATACAACAGCTGGACGATTTAAATTATCACATCTAAGTATGAACGCTGCAACCAAAAAGTGTGAAATGCTTTTTAGCTTCAGAACATTTGTGCAAGACAAAATTAATATGTATTTACTTATGGTAGGCCATGATGTCCTGATATAATCTTTTATTCGGAATTCGTTATATAATGGACATCATAATAAAAAGTGATATTCGGATTCACAAACACTGAATAACTAAATTGAAACTTTGTATAAAGAGCTGAAGGCAGATGATTTGTATGATACTGGAAATACACTTCTGAAATCGAGTGTTGTGTGGTTTAGCAAGGTACAAAACATAGAACTGATTAGTTTCGTAGACAAACCTATTTTTCTCTGACATGATCATTAAATCATTCTTTGCCAATATCGAACGGGAATTTCGTTTAATGCATCACCAATGAAAGCTTATATATATAATTATATCATATAACAAAAACTTAATTAACTCAAATTGATTAAGTATCGAACAGTATATAATGATATTAATTTTATTCTGATTCTTTGTTGTAAGTTTTATCTTAAAACACCAGCATCGTTTTAAGTGTTTGTCCGTCGTTATATTCTATTTCAACACCTGGATTAAACCGTTGCATTTGTATTATGTAAATAATTGAAATCATGTCAAAAAAGTACTCAAACATTTAATCATCGAAAAACGAGAAGCTTAGAGCTATCATATTCCTTATTTAAGCCTTTGGTTAACGTCCAGTAAAGTTTACTACCAACACATATAGTTCGTTCATTCCAACATTATACGATCCAGAATTCAGTTTTTCATTCCCATTTAGAAACAGTCATACTTTTGTATGTTTTCCTCTTGGATTCGCAAATTAATACACTTACTTTAATATTGAAGCGTATGTGCATATGTTCCTTTAACATTTTGAAGTAAGTGGGGCATTTGTGGCATATATTTAACTGTCCTTATTTTAAGTTGTAATTAAAAAAAAAATGAGCATTGTTTAAAGGGACCTTCTCAAAGATTTTGGAATGTTTTGAAGTTTTTCATTGAAAGCTTCAAATTGATGAATGTAAACATCGGAACTAGAGAGTTCTAGTATATAAAAAAAGTATTCCACACCCACCTGGGCTCGAAGCACTGACCATTGGAGTAAAGGTCTAGCGTTAAGACCTCTCAGCCATCCGTGCTGACATGACACTGTATGCATTTTATTCCTGATATAAGCAATGTCACACAATATAACGTTTACAACAGAACTTGTCAAATTTAACAATCGTTTTGCGTTGCAACGTTTTATAATTTTCAGGATTTTAAAATAGTGAAAAGATGCATATAATGGATATTGTAGAGCAGTTAAATGTTCAGTATTACTGTTTCCTAGCAAACAAACATAACTACAACGAAAATTGCAAATATGAAACAATTCTTTTTTCACTATTGTCAACGTATCAAAACGTGCAAATGTTCCTTTAACACAGCATAAATGAGATAAATACATTGGTCTTAAAGCTAACATTACTTCTAATTCCAAACTAGAAACCAGATTTTGTATAGTGATGTTAAAGTGAATACAACTATTGTGTTATATTTATAAAATAAATGAGACAATTCTTCTACCAATATAATGAGGCCATCTCTAACATAAACATTGGATTTGTTATACACGTGCTGAAAAAAAACTCTTAGATTTTGACCAACTCCTAGAACTTGACAAACTCTTGTCTCTTCTCAATGCGTGTATATGATTTTTTTTATTTCACTTTTAAAATGTGTAAATAGCTTTTGTTTTCTCACATTATATCACATCCTGTGAGCTTGCATACTACAGACTGTAATAATAGTTACAGAGTTAGTTACTGACCCGATACGGGATATACGGTTCTGTGGAAAACCATATCGGGGCGAGACCGATCTGGTTTTCCACAGAACCGTATATCCCGTATCGAGTCAGTAACTAACCCTGAAACGATTATATCACGCCAACTACTTTCCATCTCATCAAATTAACAAGGACAAACAATGTTTTTTTTCTAACTAGTATTATCGAAAATATTAAATTCAAGAACATTATATAACAATAACAAAACTTCATGAACAATCCTGAGAAAAGGAATGTAAAATACATATTTTCATTACTATTGATTGATCACAATATTGTATCACAATGTCAAACATTTGTATATTCATCACTGGTTAATGTCGGTTTTAAACACATCAATAACAATTTATAACAGTGGCAAAACTGTTTCCGGGCGGCCATTTTCAATGTTTCTACTGCCCCATATAGTCTTCTGACACCATATAAAATATATGGGGTCAGCGTGTGACGTCAAACAGCCAATGAGAGAAGAGTATTTTGTAGATGGCGTTATATATCTCTATATTAGTTTAAAGATAAAATTTACTGCGTGTACTTTGTTGGAAAAAAAACACACACAGTATTTATTTCGATTTATTTGTTTAACACAGTTGGCAATTGATTTCGAATGGCATTTCTGCTCTTTCAGATAGTATTCAGTAGGTGTGTTGCCATAATATTATTAGACAAATACCAACATGTAAGCTCATAACCTTGTCAGACCTGTTAGCGTTGGTAGGATGCACAACAATGGTCTTAAGAAATTATCCGCTTACTTGTTATATTCAAAATACCTTTGTGTCATGTGTCTGGGTATGTGTCACACTTATTACAATTAGTGCAATAATTTGCGAATTGAACACGCAATTATCACACATGAAATTCTCTTCTAGTGCGTTTGTTTTGCCTTATTCAACTTACAGATGGGTTTTACAAGTCTAAAGAAGACACCTATTGTAATGGAATAATAGGACAGTAAACCTTTGTTTGAACACACCGTGAACAGTTAGCAGGCACTAAACAAGAAGGGAAGCCTATATCGCTGCGCCTTTCTTTTTTGTGAACGTTGTGTGTAAAAACGTTTATAGAAAAACTTTTGGAGGTTGCGACCATTTGCTAGTTAAATAAAAAGCCTTCATTTTTGTTGAAAAGTATTTCATAAACAAAACTATCTTGATATAACATGTCATTAAACAAAGAATGCATATTTCAAAAAGGATCAGAAAACAAAAGGCGATGGCAATACTTGTTCTGATTCTTGCTCATAAAAGCTTTACTTGTTATTGGTTTACACACTTCTTTCAATAACAATTATATACTGATCAATTATTGAATCTAAACTAACGCGTGCTCCACACAACTGAAACACTTTACTAACTATAACATAATCTCACGTATATATATTTTTAGAAGATGTGTCAGTTCCACTACACAAGATCCATTTAATGTTATCAATATATATGAGACAAAGTGAGATATTTAAACCCATTATAGGAATCTCTAAAAGAGTCAATTAGATAAATAAATTACCATTTTGAATCCATTTCATGGAACATGTTTAATAGTGTACTCTCTGAATGTATCCTCGCGCCGCATTAAGCGGGAGTAATAAACTGACTGGTTTTGAAAGCATTCGTTTTTGTTAATAATTTAGCGTTTTCAATTATCGGTAATTTCAATATGGTTTCCGACTGGATCCACTTTGAGCAAAGTGCATGAAAAAAAAACAATTCGCATTCATTCATACAACTACGATTGCGGGCCCAGGCCTGCAGATTATCATCATGAATTAGTGCAATTGTGATTTATGTTCAGCTATTTTCAATTCCAATACAAGCAGTCAGATGTTCTAAAGCATGTCTTTGTGGGATTAAACAGGTGTATATATCTCTGGGAAGAAATGGTAAAAAAAAAAAAAGAATAATTCGTGTTTTATCATTTGTATCGGCACTGCGTTAAGTGTCACATATAACGCTATGATTTACGTTCCCGCGTCGTTAATAAAGCAATGATACCATTGTATATATTTTCTCAATGCATGTTTGCCCAATCCTGGCCTATAGTTTTGGTAACCTTTTCTTTAATTAGAACTGCGTTCATGTCAATAGCCCGTATGATATTTATATTTCTTCAGAACAAAACATGCAGACGCAGACGATGATACTCGCAGCCATCTTGGCTTGCTGCCTCCTTGCGGCGAATTCCCTGGGGATGCCAACACAAGGAGACGAGGTCAGTATCCTGAATATACGCTATCAGCAAGACGAACGTGTACTAAATTGTAAGAACTTAACCAGACATTTATGCTATTTAACTTAAGAGATAATTCAATGGTGCAGGCACATTTTCTTTTAGACCCTCATCAAAACACATACGTCCATAACTAAGGTCTTGTAAACAGAGCTTATCGAGAATATATACATTACGGTTAAAAAATATGATTACGTTTCAGGACATTAATATATAAACGTGTACGATGCAAAACGGGTAAGCAATATGTTGTTTGTTATTCAAAAACAGTTGAACCAGTTGGTTTAATTTCTCAATGGCATTTGAAATGGATATGAAATGTGAATTGAACACTTCTTTGTTTGGAATAATGAGCATTTATAGATTGATTAGAAAGAAGTGAAACCCAACAGTCCCAGCAGTATTGCATTTATATTATACACACCTTCGTGGTCATTTATTCATTGCAAGTGACCAATTTCCAAAACAGTACAGTACGGCACAAAATGAAACTACATACACACATAATAGAATTAATCTGTCTTGGAACGGTCAATGCTAAGGACTGGGGGTTTAAATTATAGAGCATTATTCTTTTATTAATGTATTGACGTTTCGGATAAATCAAGTCTTAAGCAAATGGTTCAGCCTGATTTACGTATTAGTAACTTACTAATTCCCGTTTATCGATACCCACATACATGTCTACGTTTTCCGTTAAATATCAAAACCATAATGCAAGTTATCTTTTGTGTGAAATATTGCATTAATAGCCATTAATGGCGTGAACTATCCGTATATATGTCTGCATACTACTGATGTTTAATACGAGTAGCATCGGCACGGGTGGTGTCACCTATTTGGATTGAACTTTAAGCAGACAAATATATGTATATTTCTGCATTATTCATGTTTTTTCTGTCATTTCAGATCGGAAATCCTCTCAGCGCTGATAAACGTCCAAAGTACATGGAGACGCGAGACTTGTCCTACTTCAAAGAATTACTACTTATTGCACTTGACGAGGTTTGTATTCGCAATAGGCCCACATATATCTGCGTAATTGCTTGGATTGTGGGATCAGTTGCCCATCACGACGAATATGCACAAGTGCAATTTTCATAATACTAATAATTGGATTGCATTATGACAAAGAGGGTGTGGTATTTGTTTCAAAATTCAAATCGGAAAGACATTTAAGAGACATTATTTTAACCGAAAGACAGGTGTGATTATATCGGGTACTATACCGATAATGTGCATGTTAAGATCACCAGTGCACCATGTTGCACCTGGATGCTATAAGGATCTCATTTTTTCCGTCGTGCGTCGTCCGTAAACTTTACTTTCAAACGACATCATCTCCTTACCCACTTGGCAGATTTCATAAAAGGACTGATCTTTGGGTGCCATAGTATACTCATATAACCGGTCCATTGCATACGTAGATCACTTTCATATGTAGGTAAATTAACTTTATAATTCACTTGCTACCGATCGTGCAATGAAGATGGTTTACATGAACTTAGTAAAATATTCTCTAAAAATATACGTATTACTGTTTGACTCCCGTATTGTACTTACAAAGCGGTTACTTATATTAGCCTATACGTGAGATGACGGAACAATAGCTCTCATATTGGATATATATTCATCAATTGCTGGTGTAGCATATATTTGATGCTATTAGTAATTTTCATGTGGGCATATCAAATATCTTTGGCATTCATTTGATGATGATCCCTTGAGGTACGCGGGCACATTGAAACTTAATTATGTTTAATCCCAGAGGTATACGTCTTACGTGCGTTGTTTACGTATTTAGAGAATTGACACGATACTTGAACACGTGTTTCTGCTTTGGCGGCACATTGTTTCTGCTTTGGCGGCTCATTGTTTCTGCTTTGGCGGCTCATTGTTTCTGCTTTGGCGGCTCATTGTTTCTGCTTTGGCGGCTCATTTGTGGCAACAGCGGTATGTGTAGGCCATTGAGGTTGAAAAACAAAAACAAAAACGACAGTACGGAAATAGCTGTATTCCAACTTTAGGGAAATAGGGTTACTCAAGCTTTAATGAACAGATGACGTCAATGAAGCACGTTTGGCATTTGTGCACTAATGCGATTGGATTTATTTCATTTAACGCCAAAATATGTTAGCATTCACAAACGGATATCATGAATTGCAAATACTATTCATACGATACCAATTCTACGTTTATGATTACTACATGTGTATGTGTTCGTAGTCTATCATTTATTCTTACTAACAAATAGTTTAATACATTGAACTACATTTGCAGATACAACACAAATCTGTTGAAGACAAACCTTCAAGCCATATACACATGTAACCAATTAAAACGGAAATATATGATATAACATTTAAAAAAGACTTAGCGAAAATATTGATGCCAAAGTCATCACATCTTCTTCTTGTTGAATAATCTATAGATCGGGTTCTAAGAGATCAAATGTTTATCGATATGGCTGTTTTCTCTAAAACCGTTCATGATAAATTAATTTAGTCGAAGCACTCTTAACTCCAGATGGAAATGCTTTGCTTTAACACATTACTTGGAGGTTGATATGTTCTTTGATCTGCTTGATTTTATAAAAGCTCATGAAAATGTTTCTGTCTGAAAGTCTTTGGTGACCACATTTGTTTGATGTGTGATAGAATTAAAAACTTGCGAATGCGTGGTTCCATAATTGTTATGTTAAGTATCTCGCTTGTGCTTTATCAATGAAATGTCACAAACCTACCGAGTGCAGTATGGAATTCCTTTTTTTCTTATTATTCGCATATAACGTAATTAAATGTGTTGTATGTAATGTTTATTATCCTATAATGAATCATTCTCTTTCCAAAGCAATTTTGTATGTTTTGAACCCAAATAAATACTGTTCAATAGGTAAATCTAACAAAATATGAAGTATACTCACTCTAAGCGTCTAATTCGTTAATATGTAAGTCAATACTCGACAAACGAAAACTGATTTGAAACGTCAAAGAAATCAACAGAGATTATGTTTAACAACGAAAACAATGTTTCCCTATAAATGCAGAGCACTGCATGGTTCACACCTCCAGAACACTAGATAATAGGTTTTTTTCAAGATACAATAGACATGCAGTCCATGAGTATACATGTTATAGTAACATAGTAACATATATAAAGGCATGAAATGTGATCATTTTAAAATTTCATAAGTTGTTAAATAAAGTTTAAATACATGAAACGGTCTAGGACAATTTGATTACAGCATTAATAATCTATTTAACAATGTTATAGTTATAACATCAAAATCAACAAACACGAATCTGCAAGAGAGCGAGAAGTCAAGTTTGAGTAATAAATCAAAAGATATAATTAAGATAGTGGTCATCTTCGGGTCAGTGAATGCTCAGTGAATGGTCAATGAATGGTCATTGAAGGTCAGTGAATGGTCAGAGAAATACGCTAGTTTTCACCGAAGTCCAGCCGTACGCGTAAACGTCAAGAAAAGACCAAACATGTACATAGCATGTTAATAAAATACGTTTACAAATTGTTGATTGGGTATACACAACTCCTACCAATATCCATTTTTATAGCTATATAACCCATCACCCATAAAATCAATCAATCGTTCATTCTTGAATTATAAAGAGTTTACGAAAATATTTAGAATTATTTAACCAGTGGACGTGTGTGTTTTTATGTTTGAATACAACCAGTTAGTTCGCGGATACATATATCTTACAGATACGTTGTACCATTAACTAACCCGTATGATGTGTGTTTGAAAGGCATTATTACAAGATCGCAGTGGCGTAGTTGATATGGTGTCCGCCTAGAGATCGGGAGGTCGTGGTTCGATCCCCACAGTGGGAGCGTTCTTTAAAACTCCCCCAAGACACCAAGTACTGGTTCTGTCCCAGGAAACGGACTCGAGAGCGTTTCATATCTAAAGCCTAAGGCTTTCGATGCAATCGAGCTAAAATAAATAGGTTTTACTAAAACTAAAGGCATTATTCATTATTACAACGACATCTTGCAAGTAAATGTTAATTCTCTAAGTCCGTGAAACAATTCCTGAAAAAGAACTCTACTGGGCCACGATCCGAAATGTTATAATTGAACAATGTGTGTATTTTCATTTTTCTCTGGGACATAATCGAAGCGGGCTACATTTTTTGTGGATACACATCTGATGAAAAAAATATCGATGTACTTATTCAGATTTGGACGGCATATCTAACGTGTTCGCTTTGTAACACGGTACGCACACATTTGTAGGATATATTACCTACGTGGCCCTTTTGGTCAGATATACTGAAACCATAATAATACACAGACTAAAGTGTACATTTATGTTAACTTTGATCGTTAAACTCGAAATCAGTCATAACGTTAATCGAACTATTTAACATATAATGAACCCATATAGTTATAATGATTAAACATCGCATCAGTGGGTGCTTTCGAAAAGCATCAAACGTATTACAAATGTAAAGTAGATCAACACCTTCGATTCTCTCACTTGTCGCTGAATATGTTGTTAATTGCCGAGGTATTCAAACGCGTAATTGCAAGTAATGACTTACACAAATAAAGAAACATCAATTCAAATATCATTCCAGCTCATAGAAGATGGCACCATTAATCAATCGGTCCTAAACAGACCTGTGGGCCAGGAACCGGAAGTACCCGCAAAGCGCGGAGAGAGGCTTGGATTGTGCTTCCGGCGAAACCAGTCCGGAGCCTTCATTGCAAGACCGTGCTGGAAGGAATCGCGTATGTCAATATTGTTTAGAATCCAATTTTGTAGTCCCCACTCTTATTTACCGGAAGTTATAAAAGGCAACTACAATTTCTAGCGAATTGTGTGAACTGATATGTTCCTGATAACCACAGCGTTTTATGTAAAATGCAGGCTATCCTAATTAAAATGATCAATATATAACCCAGCATATGAACAACGTAGACTTTTATATACCCTTGTGGCATTTCGTGGACCGTGTGTCTTGATTGATTTGTATAGAAAATAAATGCTTATAAGCATTTTACTTGAACATCATTTCAAGAAAGGAATTTTTGATAAAGAAAATGGTAGATAATACATTACTTCCCTGGTAATGCACTTGCATTTTGCAATTGTAAAAAACGAAAGGCATAGGAATAAATCCGTTTTATAACAAATCACGCATTGATTCGGTTTACAGACGCCGCTTATATGTGGCGTGTTCTGAGAAAACTGGGCAAAATGCTTGTGCGTAAAGTGTCATCCCAGATTAGCCTGTGCAGTCCGCACAGGCAAATCAGGGACGACAATTTCCGCTTTTATGGAATTTTTCGTTGAAATGATGTCTCTCTTTAGCGAAAATCCAGTTTAGGCGGAAAGTGTCGTCCCGGATTAGCCTGTGCGGACTGCACAGGCTAATCTGGGATGACACTTTACGCACAAGCATTTTGCCAAGTTTTCTCGGAACACGCCACATATATTCATAAGAAATGACTGTGCGTTTTCACCTATTCAGTTTGTTTATAACGTGTGTAAAAATAGCAACCTCTGAATAAATACACTATTTTATAGTTACAGAATAAGGTCTGGTAAGACTTTCTTTGGTATTTGCTACAGTTCCAATCCCGTTTTCTAGGCATTTACAGGCTCGTTGAATCATTATATTATACGTCTAGTGTTTATTGTGTATGAACATTGTTTTAAAACAAACGTACACATTAGTTGCGCTAAAACTGTAATGACCCGTTAAACGTGTCCGTTTATATGCAACATTTATATCAATGTCATGTCGAGTATAAAACGTAGATAAAGAAATGCATTTTCATTTTGTTTGATCACATTTCATATTGAAGTGATAATGTTTATATAACCACTTGCATGAATGTGTCTGCAAACAAACGTTTAACCTGACTTGTTTTAATAGTATCACAGAAGGATGGCAACATCTTACGCATGTCAAGACTGTGTTTCTTTATCGATAAATTTCACTGGATTTTTATTTCTTATTCTGCACCGAAAGAATGAGCTGTATAATACACAAGCCACATATTGTAAATGAAAAATTAAATCCTATATAAACATTAAGCCGATATATTTTAAAGTTAATTTTAAAACAAATGAATGTGTCTATATGTATTAAATGTTAGGCGAATCAGCCTTCAGGCTCTTATTTGAACATATTTTTATTATACAGGGCTCCATTATGGTAGATAAGGTGAGACTGTCACATTACTGTCTTTGAATTTCAATGCAGAGACTGGAAACGTTACCTTTAAAAATGGAAGTGGTTATTAAGTGCCAATGAAATGTTTGTTATTGAAGTTGAACGAATTAATTTTTCATCGTGAAATGATTCATAACCATTTGTCAACAATCAATGTGTGCAGACCTTTGTGCGGTGTGTCTTTCAGCCTGACAAACTGATTCCAAAAAAGAAATTTTTGTTCAGATTATGTAATATCGATGAAATGAATAAATGTTGAATTATTTTCTAAATATGTCTGCTAACAGTGAAATATGACATTTCCCAATAACATATCCCGTTTCTTTAAAGGGATCACTTTACATGTCCACGAACCTTTTTTGTGTCTGTTTTCACCTATCTCAATGATAAAAGAACTGTGTACAAAAAGAAAAGAAATTTGTGTTTTTGACTCTTTGCCAAAGCTGACTTTTTGTAATAGAACGAGATTACATCCTTGTTGTAATAGCTTATGTGTGCGAATTATATGGTATACACTTTATTAGTTTACAAACCAATTTATATGTCCCGTTTAACGTTCATAAAACATACACATCGCTTTCTAAACAGTTAAATAATTCACGAACCATTCCGTTGAAAACTTAAACAGTCACAGTGCATTATGCATTGGTAAGTTAAAGCCGCCATTATCAATATAAAATGTAATCAAAATCACGCGAGAAATACGTATTGTTACTAAATCATGATACATCCGCCAATGCATGCCGTTGCCGCTTATGTATTTTAGCAAACATTTTAGGAATTGATGCCTCTGAACTTATGTTTTATAGAATAAAATTAATTTGAGGATTTTTTAATAATAACATTAATGGGAAGATTCGTTTTACTCGAATTAGAGCCTAGTATGTTTCTTTACTGAACCAACACAAATCTTCACACATAGAAAACATGTTGTGTACAATCCATTCTCAGACGAATGTCTTCTACATTTGCCAGTGGCAGACTTGCCTCAATAATTGTTTAATAGGGTCTGTCAGATTTTGGACTGTTATATATATTAAAAACAGTTATCTGGCATTTCCCCCTTGTAAACACAACTTTCTTATTTGGTTTTGAAACATGTACATAACCATGTGTATTGCCCGTCGAAACAGACACGTTTGTCTTACTGTAACGATTATACACGGTATAAACATGCATGAACGGTTTAATCGAGACACATGCATTTCTTTTAATACGAAAGCATTGAATGCATACACGAATAGCATACACGTAATGACCGATTGAAGGGGTTTAATTATACTTATTTTACGTATATTGTCCAGTAACATTTAATTATCAGCCTGATAGTTTATGGTTATTATTTGAATTATTATATGTGTGTTTATATAAATGATTGTCGACACATTAACAATTGCTTTAATTGCTTAAAAGCAAAATTACAATAGCAATGTCTTTTTAATTCAATTATGCTGCAAATAATTATGTTATTAGGTAGTAAGGATGCTATTGCAAAATTCATGCCGTAAGGTCAAATATCAAAAGTTTGATATTCAATCATGTATGTGTATTAAATAATATTTCTTAACAAAATACAAAAATATAAAACATAAGAATGGCAAAATATAACAATTAAAGTTAAGAAATAATTAACTCATTTTTCTCAATTATATGTTTTGGCTGTTTTTTTTATTGTAATTAAAACGTGTTTCGTCTATTAAATATATGAATATCAACACCAACACTCATTGTTCGTGTTTCTTTTGGTTTATTTTAGGACGAAGATAATCGGCTGTTGGATATGCTTGATCGGCGCAAAGTCCACGTGGAAGAACCTTAAAAATCAACCAGTGTGAACAGAAATTAACATGTCGAATATTGATATTTTATCTCGAGTACTTTTTTGACTTTGGTAAATTGTATTTACCATTTACCATGTATTTGGGTCATTTACTAATAATAGTGAAGAAAAAAATCGATGTAGAAAAAGAACATTTATATCAATTTCCATCTTAAATATCTTATCTGAATTACTTGTTTATCTCTTGAAATGTTATTCTTTTGTGTTGTTGCTTTTTATAATTAATTGTTGAGAACTTTTGTATGTATAAATTATAAATAGATATACTTAACACAGATTTTTTTCCGGATTAAGAATCTTAGGTAAAATTAAGACATGTATTATTAAATATTTTGGATATATATTTGTCTCGTTGCACATTTTGGTTAAACATACGTCGCATTTATATTGATACAATAATTTGTTTTAAGCAATCATCAGAATATCAATAAATTAATAAAACTATGGACTTAAAACAATCCTAATAATTGTGTATTGGTGGTTAAAAACAAACCTGACAAGAAGCCCGACTTTATTATAAATAAACCAATAATGTCTTTAAGCATGCTTTTTCAGAGCTTATTTTTAGAAACTTATTTCATTGACTTTAACACTTTCACGAGCTTATACTTGACAATATAAAGAAGTGAAACTCCAGAAGCTGCAGCAGTATTGCCTTTCTATCATTCACACCTTCGTGGACAAACATTATATATCTTAATACTGTTAAATATGTATTTGTCTCAAAAAACAACATGTTCTTGCCCAGCAATTTGCAAAAATGCGCGGTTGCGCTCCTCAGTATTTTATATCAGCCATACATTTTCAAAACTAGTTTTATGTTATCCTTATGTTAGAACACACCTACAATGATGAAATTGAAATAAATTTAGAATAATATTGCGTTTCACCATTTTCACGTACAAACAAATGAAACCATACATACCCCACGTGTTAAAGCTTCCGATCGTTACGGATCTATAATTTTATCTTGAGCTTGCTCAGAATAAAGTCAAATGATCACATGTAAAAAATTTAATCAAAATCTTAGCAAATAACTGAGATATTCAAGTTTGAAAAGTGTTGCGTAAGAAAAACCTCCAAGTGTATATAAATAAAGCTGAACGAAATACATATGTTGCGTAGGTACATTGTATTATTGTCATAGAGTTGTTTAAGTAAAGCCCGTTATTCAACATAGAATGTATCTAATGTGATCATTACAAACTGCTTCATGTTACGACTTGAGGCGTCGGGGGTATTCACAACTATGTTAAGCTCTATCATGGTGTTATTTGCCATAAAGTTTGTATCACGAATTGCATAAAGTATGCCCTAAAAGAGATCGTGTGCCTTATTAGAATAGCTCATATAACCAAACAAACATACAATGTGGAAATTCATACTTAATAATACACAATGTATTCCTTAAGGAAAGAATATGTTTGATCATATTGCCACCACTGCGGTTTCTCAAACAAATACATGCAACTTTGCAGAGATTTGTCAAGATAATTGAAATATTTGAAATTGTTGACATCAAAGGTTAGTGTTATGCTTTAATACATTTGTAGACAATGAAATGTGGAATCAGTATAATGAGTATACATACATCAAACGGACCGTAAAATCCCTTAAGACACGTTTTACGTTTTGCACTGGTACTTTCTCTTTGAATTATTATCACATGTGATGGGTTCATAAGAGTCTATCGATTTCTTACATAGACAAGTTTTCATTGGTTTTTAACTCAATAGTTTGATTTCAATACAAAATTATATCCCCTTGTTATTTGTTTATTGTTTTTTTTCAGCACCAAACTGCAAATTGAAAAATAGAATAGGAAAAACAATTGACATACAATTCTGTGATTACGGCAATGACATAAAGCAGCAGTTTTCGTATGAAATTATGCCGAATTTCAAATTTTTATGTCTATTTTCTATACGAATGCAAACGGATATAAAATGCCCTTTTAAAATAAAATTAGCCCCCAGTAAATTGATTTCTTTGTAAGCCGTGTTAATCGCCGGCGCAGGAAAATATATGTTGTCATTAGCTTTTTATCGAAAAGGTTTCAATGGGTTTAGAAAGAGTGTATTAAAACAGATAATTTCTAAATAACAGTTACTTTTTTGTCGATATAATACAATTTGGTTATTTCTCTTTAAATTCTAAATAAAACGCTCAAAGAATATTTGAATTGTTTAAACAAATAAAATCGATATATAAGCTTTCGTAATGTAAATTCGCCTGATCACAATTTAAATAAAAATACATTTTTTAAATATTATTTTACGTTTGGAATCAAGATTTTCTGTGCACTAGTGAGTTTTTGTTATAAGGGCAAAATAAAACGTACAATGGAAATGGTCAATCTTTAACAAGTCTTTTCGAATCTGGTCCCAAAACAATATATACAGCTAGCCCTCAAAGATGGATCTGGTGTACTATTTGAGCCCCAGTCCCATATAGATGATATCCGGCACGATCCGGTATGTGAACCGTGTAGACGCCGTGTAGCTCTGTGTCTATCCGTGTAGGTCCTTGAACGTCCGGGTATATCCTTAGGGCTCCGGTGAGGCCAAGTTTTAGACTCTGTCGTATTGATCCGTGACGTTCCGTGAAGATAGCAGCATTCGGGATGGCCCGTGTAGCTGCCGTATAAGGTCCGTGAACAGCCATATTAATCGCTTGGCTGTCCTTGACACTCCGGGTACACATTTCAGTGAAACATGCTGTAATTATGTGGTATACAAAATTGTATAGAAATACATGGTTAGTGTGTTCATCGTGCAAGACGTAGGAATGTTATCCGGCTAGCCGAGCCCTATTCAATTTCCCTATCCAAGACACCAACCATTTATATTCGGATGATTCCATTTTGTGATTTTATTCTTTGTGATAAGCTTGTCATGAATAAAACCTTATAACGTCGATTAAACTCAGTAGTGCCGTCATTAGTTAGCTCAGGTATGTGACATAGGCAATACACAAGTCACGTGTCAACTAACCGTATATAACGTATAGTTATAGTTTATCCGACAACCCTTTATCCGGCGGTAAATATGGCAATTACGGGATAAAAAAGCATCCTGTAATAAAAAATGGCAAGAAAAAACACGTGAGTAATATAATTTCATACTCACACTACATGCCACTCCCTCTATGTGGGGCGCCAGGAAAACAACGTTTTGCATTAGGAAGTTGTCCCTGTTAGTCATGCCTTTTGTTGCCCCGCTTCTCTTCTTGTCTTAAAGTCCTGCAGCTCTCGTACCAGGTCTTCAACATAGACCCGAGCTCCAGATAAAGCTATGCTGCGTTTGAATTGAAGAGGTGTGTATTATTTGCCGTGGTTTTGTATTTCTTTTTTATTTTCGTTTACAACAAAGAGGTTCTCGACCTTCTGCTCCTCTAAAAGGACGATGGACCTCTTGTTTTAAGCGTCAGTTTCTCATGGCGTTGCTGATGATTGAAGATGTAATTATAAAACTGATGGCGATCTTGATCTGGACCTCGCGCGTGTTTCTTCCTTTTTTGATGGTCTTCATTGGTAACGGATGGTGCTCGTGACGATCTTTTAGCAACTGAAAGGCCCATTTTTACAGTAGGTTTCATTTTTTGCTGGCATTTTAACGTTTTAGCTTTACACATGAAATACAAGGTCACCCCTTCTTGATCCGATTGTAGAATGATGGAAACAACACGTGTGCTGAATTAAGGAGTTTATGAGTTCCTTCGGCATCTAAGGCTGCATTATATGTGGACACAGAGTGTGTCCCGGCACTCCAAACTAATTAACTTACTTCACTCACTTTATTGTGGACGAATTCTAAATCCTAGCTGCAGTTTCCAGCTTTTTCTAAAAGATTTCAGTTTTGGTGGTGTCTCATGCTGTTGGGGTTAGCCGGATTATCCGTAGTAAACCCAACCTGTCCGGTATGGTGACCACCAACCAAACTCACATGCTACCGGAAACGGATATTGAACCCGGGTCGCCTAATGAGAAGCGCGCGTACCGGGCAGCAGAATTGATGGAATCACCGAACACCAACCTGCTTTTGTAAAGTTATTGTCGGTCCGTGGAAAATTGTGTTTGTTCCGTATTGCTACCGCGTTTATTAATGTCGTTGTCGTGTAGGTCCGGGATGGTTGGTTTAGATGACGTGTTGATCCGTGTTTATCAGGGGCTATCCGGGTCTCTGCCATATTGAAGCGGGACAATCTGTGTGGGCGCCGTGTTCATTGAGTGTTGCTGCCGGGTTTTCCGTCTTGGGTCGTGTAAATGCCGTGTTGTCATTGGGTAAATGGTCTTTGAAAGACAGTCGACTCTCAAAACTCTCAAAAGTCCACGTATCCATCCGTGCTTATTTGTGACTGGGGCTTTAGATATTGAGACGTCATAGAAAAGTAAGAAACATACTATGATAGTTCAGCTGTTTCAACAACTATTTATTTTATTTCGATTGCATCAAAAACCTTTGTATTAAATTGTCGAGTTTGTTGCAATAATTTGTGCTACTTTTAAACAGCTGAGAACGCTCCATGGTTGCGGATCAAAGCCATGACATACCGGTTGCAAGGCGGACGCGTATTAACTACAACAACTCTACATTTTTTGTTGCTTATTACTAAGGTATATTCCTTATTTCAAGTGTATCCTGCACTAGCACAGTACCCTTGACTGGTCAACTTAATTTCCAGACAGATTTCGAAAAATGTTCTGCATCAATCTTCAATACTTGACACAAATGCAGACCGCTTAGGATAATCAGGGACGACACTTTCTGCCTAAACTAGATTTTCGCTAAAAAGAGACTTCATTGAAACAAAACATACCATGGCAGCGGCATGTGTCGTCCGATATTAGCCTTTGCAGTCTGCTTTACGCACATTAACTAACCCCCTGTTCACAGAGTAAGGCTCATTTGCAAAGTGGTCAACAGTCACAACAATCAACAGTCACAAAGAATCATTCGACTTCCAAAAACATAAATAATCGTATAATATACTTTCGACAAAACGAGTGATTACGGTGAACCTTATGTCTAAAAGAGACAATGCCTCATCAAAATTAATAATAAATTTTATTGATTGTATGTTACAAATAACAATGAGTATAAATGACCACACCGATTTCAGACAAAGTGCATCTTTAAAGCTATAACTATTGTTCACAAACATACAGAAATCAGGCGACATTAAAGAGAAAACATATACATTTATATTTGGTGAGGAAACGTTTGATAATTCCACTTTTTATGACAATTCAACTTAGATACACACATGTAACACTTTTCTGCGGCGACTTTAGGAATGTTTTGTACAAAGTGACAATTATAAATTAAGGGGAACCTTTAATGTACATGCTCTAAACAGCTCCATGCCGGTAATGCGAGTACTTTGATAACGGATGGCACTGCGATAACAGAGAGCAGCAAAAGCCACGCGCGAGTTCTGCAGCTTTGTTTGTATTAAAGTTCGGTTGTATGGGTTTTTAGATACGGTATATTGTTTGGCCAATTAATTGCAAAACACTTCGTATTGCGAAGACAGACATTCGCGGAAAAAACGGTTGATTATATGAAAAAAAAAAGATACAATTAAAACGAAAATAAGCATTGTTTGTTTATTATGCAGGGCTACATTGAGTCTTTCACATTAATATTGTCTTTTCGAATCCCAATTAAGAGACAGAAACCTATAAAAACTGAAGTGTCGAATAAGTACTCATGAGCCCTAACATGTTTGCAATGGAAGGGGAACAAATTAAATTTCCTCGTGAGTCATTACTATTTGACAACAGTCACGTTGTGAACACCTCTGAGCTCAATGCGCCTTCTAATCGTGAGGGAAGGATTCCAGAAAATACATTTTCGTGCAGATTGTGTAATCGCGATAAAATGAATAAATGTTGCATTGGCGTTAACAGTTGTACAGTTATCTTAAATGTACTTCTTAACACGTCATAAAACTGCTAACAGTGAAATATGACATCTCAGTGAAACATTACCCATTTCTTTAAAGTGACCTCTTCACAGATTCACGAATTGTTTTTTATGTCCCCCAGTCTATACTGGGGGACATATTGTTTTCGCCCTGTCTGTTTGTTTGTTGGTTTGTTGGTTTGTTGGTTTATTTGCACAAATTTTAACATTGGCCATAACTTTTGCAATATTGAAGATAGCAACTTGATATTCGGCATGCATGTGTATCTCATGGAGCTACACATTTTGAGTGGTGAAAGGTCAAGGTCATCCTTCAAGGTCAAAGGTCAAATATATGGGTCAAAATCGCTCAAAAGGGGACATAGTGTTTCTCAAACACATCACTTGTTCATGTCATGTTTTTAATATATCACAAACTTAAAAAAGTATAATGATCATAAAGTAGCGAAATGCGGAAAAATAAATGTGATTTAAAATTTGTTTCTAAAGTTAACAGTCATGTGTTAAAATTAAGATTGTTTTTTTTAGTGTGTAATACGAAACAATAATAAAATTTTCTTTTTTAAGCCAAAGTCCCATACAGATGCCGGATCTACATGGTTCATATCCGGGATGATCCGGCATGTGAACCGTGTAGCCGCCGTGTCGATCCGTGTTGGTCCTGTGACGTCCGGGAATGTCCTTGGCGCTCCGGGAGGCTAACACGGCAGTTTTGGGAAGTTTAAAACTGCCGTGTCGATTCGTGACGATCCGAGATGATAGCACCATCCGGGTAGGTCTATGTATGTTCCGTGTGGGGTCCGGGGACAGCCGTTTAGGGTCCGGGGACAACCGTATTTATGCCTTGGTTGTCCGTGTGCGTCATTGACAGCCCGGAAACACATTTTTTAGACCCCCGTTTTTCAATAAACGTGACCGCAGTGGTACGCTTATCCCCTGTGCTTCCGATGATGCAACATGTGCGATGAGATGACGACTGAGGAGGACAAGCTGATGCTGATGAGATGCCAGCTTTTACTGCAATAAGCTCAGGGTTGAAAACAGTATCCTGATTGATAAGCGATGGTAAGACAAAGAAATAGAAAATTCGCGACAAATATTTATCTTAACTAGCGAATAGAATGAAACGGAGAAGCAGTTGGGTCAGACAATGGCTCGCAAGACGACCAGGCCTGGTTTTATTTCGTACGGCTTATGGGCGAACTAAAAAAAAAAACGCAAAAGGCTTTTTTAATATCCTGCATATGGGCTTTCATTTGCACCAAGAGCTCCTGGCACGTATTGAGCAAAAAATCAAGCCGAAGAAGTTAAACTGCAGGAAGCATCTGTCAGCTGGCATTAAGTTTGCAAAAACATTGCAGAACCTAACATCAGGGACAGTGGCCACTGTCTGATGTATGTCATTCGAGTCGCAAACAGCACCATCTCCAATGTCATCCTCCAGGTCTGCGATGCGTACCTGTAGAATTTTCTGAAGACACAATGTCCTGTCCTGAAACAAGAGATGAGTAGAAGAGCATCGTCAAGTTCGGCGACCTATAGCAGTTACATTACTGTGTGGTTGTACTGGACGGAAAGCACATCGCTGTTCATTGTCCTCGGTGTGAGACGTCTTCTTTTTTCTATAGGCGTCCGTTCCTGTGGTTGGTGCTGATGGTTGTTGATTTATTTGTAAATGTTATGGCAATCTTGACATGGGTCTCGATCTTGTTACTCCTTGTTGTTGCTGTTCTTTATCGGTAGCGGATGCTGCTCATGGCGATCTTTTGGGAATTGGAAGGCCCACTTTGACAATACGCTTCATTTTAGGTGGCATTTTGACGTTTTAGCAATGTAAACGAGGCTACACCTTCGAGATTTGATTGCAGAATGATTGAATCACCGACAATCGACCTGCTTTAATACAAGTTATTGTTGGTTTGGCGCAGATCGTGTTTGGTCCGTATGGATGCCGTGTTAGTCCGTGTCGTTGTAGTGAAGGTCCGGGATGGTCCGTGTAGATGCCGTGTTTATCTGTGACTCTGCCGTGTAGGTCCGTTGCTCTTTCGTGACTGTCCGGGACAGTCCGCGTGGACCTTTGTTGATGGCGTGTTGCTGCCGGGTTGGTCTGTGTGGATGCCGCGCTGCCATCGGGGTGATTGTCTTTGGACGAACGTCAACGCTTGAAAATCCCAAAAGGCCTCGGATCGTCCCGGTTCGTCCCGGTTCTTGATCGGGGGGATCCAGGGCGATCCGGGACTGCCGCGTCCATACTTGCGTATATGGGACTGTAGCAATTATTCGTAATTTTTGCTTACGCCATGCGGATCGATTAAATTAATTCAAAACTGAAGTCATACAATTATATGTTAGAATAATTTGGGGGTTAAGATATTTGTCGTTTGAACATATTTCAGAACTGTCCGTCAGTCCGTTATTCCATCAGCCCGGCACTTTTGGCCCTTGAAATATTTCCCTTTGTGAATCTGTATTTTTTAAATATAGTCCTTAGCATATCTAAAAATAAAAATAAATGAAAAATTCAACTTGAAAATTCACAGGTACGTAGATCTCTTTTATGGAATATAAAGTTCAAAAGAACCATTACATTTTGTCCTTTATATTTGGAGCTATTAGCTTGCTGAAATGTACTAAAATAGTATCCGCAGCATATCTTGACAACTAAAAGGGGTATCAACTTGAAACTCAATTGGTGGGTAAATCTTATAAAGGATATTGCAGCACATACGCATCATATCTCTGGGTTCCCTGTAGTTTTAGAGTTATTGCACTTAGCTAATGTTTGAACTAAAATTATGTCGTAACGTTATCTCGAATACTAAAAGAGGTACCACATTGGTTCATAAAAGTTAGTTAGATCTCATTATTTGAAAGTGTAGTGAACATGTATTTAAGCACTTGCTTCCATTTTTGTTCAATTTGTTATTTTGTTAATTGTGTCTAGAGCTTGTTTCGAAAACTAAACAAGTGTATCAACTAGAAACTTCAAAGATGTGTACATCGTATTGCAGAGATGTGCATTGCACAAGAACAATACCTCTTGCTCCATTATGTGTAGGGTTATAGTCCTTTGTTAATGTACGTAATTATTATTTTTTATAATGAATTTACATGATAAATGTCCACCCAACACACATTCTCGTTTTTATTGTTTGAACACATTGTTTTGTTTCTAAATCCACCCGTTAACTCCATTGAATATCAAACTTCAAAATTAGCACAACACACACACATATAAGTGAACAAGCCCCTGAAAAAAACCGTGAATGGTGTGGTCCTCATTAGATAACGTGTATACTGCGTATAATTCAACCACAAAATCCTAAATGTGTGAAAAAATAATAATTTTACTCTGCAATACATTAAAAAGTTTTTACTCGGAAAAACATTACAAAGTAGACGTTTTGAAGTAGAGCTAGGTTACATCCTTGTTGTTGTAGCGTAGGTGTGTTCTCGTTATATGTGATAAACCTTATATCGGTTTACAAACCAAATTATGTTGACAGTTTAACGTTCAGAAAACATTAATACTGCTTTCTAAACAGTTAAATAATTCACGATCCATTCTGTAGAACAAGTCAACAGTGCATTATACATGAGGACATCAAAGCTGTCACTATCGATATGAAATGTAATCAACATCAACCGGAAAACACGTTTTGTTACTAAATCCTGAGACATTCGACAATGCATGATTTAGCCCTCTAAGTATGATAACAAACATTTTAAGAATTGCAGAAATTTTGTTGCATGCTTTTGGAATGATTACTGTTTTGGGGGAATTTCTGAAAAACGAAGTAGAGAACAGTATGTTTCCGTACTGAACAAACACACATATTCCAACATAGTGGACATGGTGTGTTCGATCCATTCTCAGATGAATGTCTTTTCTTCATTTGCCATTTGCGGACTTGTCTAAATAATTGTTTATTTGCTCGTGGATTTTACTTGATTAATTGCAGGTAATCGTTATTTCCTTCTTATTAAAAATTCATGCTTATAAAAACTGATCTTTACAAGACGAATGTCGTAATACACATCAACACCATTATCTTATATGTTATTGAAACATGCAATAATCATTTATTGTCCGTCGAAACGGACACGTTTTTCCTACTGTTACGATTATACCCGGTATAAAAATGCACTCATGATTTAGACCAGACACGTGTCCATTTAATACGGAGCCTATGCATTCATGCACGAATAGTATAATTGTATTGACAGATTAAATACGTTCTTTGATACTTATTTATACATCATATTGTGCTGTTAACTGTAATTACCTGCCTGGTTATGTTTTATTAGAATATGTGTTTTTCTATAAATGACTGATGACACATTGTGTCGTGTTCTGAAAAAAACTGGGCATAATGCTTGTGCGTAAAGTGTCATCCCAGATTAGCATGTGCAGTCCGCACAGGCTAATCCGGGACGACACTTTGCGCCTAAACTGGATTTTCGCTAAGAAGAGACATCATTTAAACAAAAAATTCAATAAAAGCGGAAATTGTTGTCCCTGATAAGCCTGTGCGAACTGCACAGGCTAATCTGGGATGACAATTTACGCACAAGCATTATGCCCAGTTTTCTCAGAACATGACACAATTATGCTGCCAGTATTCCGGTAATACATATACTATTTCAACATTGATGCTCTTAGTGAAAGTTCAAATATTAAAAGTTTGACATTCAAACATGTATGTAAATTAATACCATTTTCTTAACGAAATACATATGAAAAGACACACAAATGTCAAAATATCAACTATTTAAGTAATATTAAAGTAATATTTTCTTCAGTTGTCTCAATGATATGTTTATTCATTTTGTTGTCATTAAAACGTTTTGTCGTCGCTTAAATTTATTAATATCGTTGTAAACACTCATTTAGCACGTATCTCTCGTTTTTATTTCAGGACGCAGGTAAACCGCTGAAAATCGGCGCAATGTCAAACATGGAGGAACATTAAAACTTTACTAAAGTGAACAGACATTAACATGTTGAATATTACTATTTTATCTCCAGTACTTTGTTTCACTTTGGACAATTATATTTTGTGTCATTAAACAATAATATTAAAGAACAATTCGTTGTAGAAATAGAACGTGTATTTTCATTCCCATCTAAAATATCTTATCTTAAGTTCTTGTTTCTCTCTCGAAATGTTATCATTTAATTATTGTTGATTTTAAATAATTAATTGTGGAGAAATTGTGTATATAGAAATAATATTTTACATACATGTAAATGTTCAAATCTAACATGGATTTGTTTTCAGGATGAAAACAATTAGGTAAAATGTGTAGATTTATTATTAAACATTGTGGATCTGTATGTGTCTAGTTGATTACACATTTTGGTGAACAGTTCATTGAATTTATCCTAAAACAATAATATTTGTTTAAGCAATCATCAAAACATAAACAAGTTACTCAAACGCTGGACGTAGAAACAAATACTTTTGTATTGGTTGCTACAAAACCGAAAGGAAGCTCGATATTATTAATAAAAATAAAAAGAAACCAATCGCGTTTTTTTTTTCAAATCTTTTTTGCAGAAACCTTTTTCATTAACTGACAGTTTGATGAGCTTAAATTTGGCAAACTCTATACCATAGGATAATACTACGGAATCCGGATAGTGCCATCTATAATCTCGCCTGTCTTTCATCAAGGGCGACACACGACACACGAAGCGATACTCGATATTTTGCGCGACAGTCGCGGCGACGCACGATATTTTGCGCGACAGTCGCGCAAAATAGGCGACTGTCGCGCAAAATATCGTGCGTCGCCGCGACTGTGCACTATCCGGATTTCGTATAATACTGTTATATATTTACTTGTCTCAAATAACATCATTTTTGGCCCAGCTCTGTTACCCATGTTTTGACTTTTCTCAATAGTCAATGAAATCATGTGAAAAGTTCAAATATAATTTTCGTTTTAAATTTTTGTTTTAGCAAAATACATGTTTATGTTTTAAGAAAAAATAGCATTATAATGGACTTGGACAAAAAAATTAAACGAAAAAGAGAAAAGTGCGTACTATTTAATCGACGAATGAGTTTAACTGTGTATGTAAGTTCGTGTTATTGTGAATTAATTCTCTTTTAATCTCCACTGTAAAGTTCCATACTGTGTCAGCAGCCTTCAAGAAAAAAAGACGGCTATTTAATGGTGTCTACATAAATAAATAAAGCGGAAGAAAAATACATATCTTGTGAATGTTCATTGTATTATCAGCCTAGAATTGCCCAAGTAATGCCCCTTATTTAACTAGAACTTTTATAATGTGAGCATTACAAACACTGCTAACTGTTATTAACTGTTATGACATGTTTAAATCACGACTTTCATCAAGTATGCCTTATTTGAGATCGTTACCCTCTATAAAATTATAATATCCATAATTAGAAAAGCTCATATAACCAAACAGGCATACGCAGAATGTAGACATTCCGACAGAATGATAATACACGATGTAATCATTAAGGTAAGAATATTGTCTGATCATATTTCCACCGCTGAGGTTTCTGAACATATTACATGTAACATAGCAGAGTTGTGTCGAGAGAACTGAATTATTTACAATTATTGACATCAAAGGTTAGTGCTTTGCTTTAATATTTGTGTAGATAAGGAAATATGGAATCAGTAAATATCCTTCAAACGTATCGGAATATCCCTTAAGACATGTTTAACGTTTTGAACTGGTACTGCCTCTTTGAATTATTATCACATATGATACAGTCGATTGGTGTATAGCGGTTTTTAGTGAGTAACGGATAGGTTAAAAGTTTTTTGCAAAGTACTTTTATTTATGTTAAGATTTATAGTTTTCTATGAATTGAATGCAAAAAGCATATAATTGTGCAGTCGATTCATGTTTTTGTTGACGTGTGTCAATGTTTACAAATGTTTCTTTTTTCGAAAGCAAAACAAGGTCACGTTATGAACGCACCGTTTTTGTGACAAAGGAAAAGTGCAAACGTATGGTTTCTTGAATTTTGCAGATTTTGTTTGGTAGACATAATGTTCATTGATGTAATAGTTTAGTATAATGTGTCCTTTACAAAAGTAAGAATGCACAGAAACCAAAATGATGCATACCATATTAAATAGCTGCAACTCGTGATTTAGTGAATTACGGTCATGTGCATAGTGACCTATATTCAGGGATATGGGGATTGTCTCAAACTAAATATAAACTCAATTGAAGTTGTCCAATACACAGGTGGTAAGCGTGTGACTATGATATTAATTAGTAAAAAACATCATTTTTAATGAAAAATAATCAAATTATAAAGAAAACTCGATTTCTCATAAAAAAAATATGTTTCACTATAAAATATATAGATAACAAGGTATTCAACTCAAAAACAGCCATTGCTTCATCAATTGTGCAGCGATTTCCATGAGCTCTGTCTTATTAAACGCACAAATTAATTTCTTTTCTGGAAATGTACGTATCTTGCAAATGTTTTACAAATGCTGGGTCAAATTTTAAAAAATAACACGATACACATGTAATCCGATAAAGACCTAAGCGATCCGATAACTGGGACCTAAAAACTGATCTCCCTGATGATGACAGTGATAGAATAGTCGTCATGGAGATAGCCGCTGATCCAGATATCTGCATTATCAGTGTATACCTACCATGTCGGGGGAATAACTCCAAAGATAAATTATGTGAGGTAATCTTAGACATCGAGGAGCTGCTGGGGAAATACAGCGACACTCATGCACTCTTCATCTGTGGAGATTTCAACTCCTCCTTGTCTAGGCAACCTCCCAACGACAGAGACCAAACTCTCAGAGATTTGGTAAAGAAGCATAACCTCCACACAGACCAGGATGGTGAACCCACCTTCTTCCATGCAAGCGGAGAGCAATCCGCCGAGATAGACTACTTCTTTAAAAACACGTTGGCACGAAAGATCTCCTCCAGTGTAGTTACTGCTGGACAACAACACTCCAATGTATCAGATCACACTCCGGTCTCAAATGAAATAATAATCACCTTCCATGATAAGTTAAACGATCTTATGACACATCCTAATCCAAGATGGAGTAAGTGTAACAAAGAGATGTATAGAGCCTACCTACAGCAATTCACCAAGTGTAGCACTCACACAAGCCACAGTCGCAAGTACACCAAGCTACAATCCTACGCGAAGAAAAAGAAGAGGCCTCCCAAAGCTAGAGGACCATACGTTCAAGCTACAGCGAGAATCAGTAAGCATGCATGGTGGGTGTGGATCTGCGACGGAGCGCCTCGAGGTGACAGCCATCCAACAGCCGTAGAGATGAAGAAAGCTCATCAAAACCTCCGTAAAGCCCAAAGGAAATGCCATGCCAAGAAGAGATGCAGCGACCTAGAAAGCTTCATGAATGCTACTGATGAAAACACCTTCTATAAACTAGTCCGCCAGCATAGATCCACAAGTAGGCATCTTACCAGTTGCCTCCTGCATGAAGGAAGAAAACTAACATCCCCTGAGGAAATTTCTGACGGGTGGGCAAAACACTTCGAGTCGTTGGAAACACCAAAAAACGATCAAAGATATGACAATTCTTATCTGAAACAAGCTACTGACGACCTGAACAACCTACAAATAGCATTCCAGACAAAAGGTGTCACAATAGCAGATACAGACGTCACCGAAGTCGAGTGTGGCAAAACTGAACAACAACAAGGCAGCCGATTGCATGGGCCTGACTGCCGAACATCTCATGTATGATGGAGCAGCGATCTATACTGTACTGGTGAGGATAATCAACACAATATTTAAGCAAAATCAGATCCCACATGGTCTGAAGAAAGGTGTAATCACCCCGGTACACAAAAAAGGGAGTCTGCAAAACCCTGATAACTACAGAGGGATTACCGTTACGTCCATCCTGCTAAAGGTTGTGGAACATATTCTCAACGCAAGACACAGGCCAGTTTTCATGAAGACCCAGTCTCGCCTACAATCGGGATTCACGCGCGGCACTTTCTCCATCAAATCCACGTTCCTAGTGTCGGAATGCCAACTCGAAGCCAAATCCAGGAAAAACCAGCTGAACCTTATAACACTGGACACACGGAAAGCCTTTGACGTCGTCAACCACACTATTCTATTGCGTAATCTGATTTTAGATGGAATGGTTACTTCTCTGAATATCTACTCAAACAGTTCATGTGTGAAGTGGCAGGGAAAATTGTCTGGGCAATTCAACATATGTCAAGGTGTGCGCCAGGGGGGTGTTCTCCACAGAACACTATGAGAGATTCAATTACCCTCTTCTCCTCAACTAAGAAGAGAGTTTCAGGGGAGCTAGCATCGGCGTCATTAACATACCACATACTACTTGTGCGGACGACCTGGCGCTACTGTCCCACTCGGACGGGGAGATGAATCTCATGCTCAAAACTGTTGAAGAGTTCAGTCGTAGACACAGGTATGACATCAACCCATCAAAAAGCAGCTGCATCAGGGTTAACCCGAAAAGCCCCGACCCAAGTACTGACTTTGTACTAGAAGGCACTCGCATTCCACTTGATACGTCCACCACTCATCTTGGAATACACAGAAATACCGAGTGCAAAGTAAATACGAAAGATAAAGTTGAGCTAGGAAGGCTCTCGCTCATGGGGGCTGGCTTCAATGGAAAGAACGGACTGAAACAATCTGTAAAAGCCCGCCTCTGGTCCACATGTGTAGTACCTAGAATGTTATACATCCTGGAGGTCCTACCCTACAGTCAGGCCGATTTCAAAGCCTTAGAAGTATTCCAGTTAAAAACCCTAAAGCAGGTGCAACATCTGGCAGACAGGACTTCTAATGTTGCTGCTCTGTCTCTTTCAGGTATTTTGCCTATTCGAGCTCAACTACACAAAAACACACTTAATTTGTACTTCAGTATAATCCAGAATTCAGGGACAGTCGAATACAAGGTGGCTGAGAGACAGCTTGCCATGAAATTGCCAACAGCCCATAGTTTCTTCTCTAGTATCCGCAGACTGCTCCATACCTATAATCTACCGATAGCGTACCAACTCTTCGACAGCCCGCCTGGCAAAGAGGTGTGGAATGCCAAACTAAACAGTGCTGTGGACCAGCATACCATTGCGACCTGGCGGGAAAAAATCCAAGAAAAACCTTCCTTAAAGTATATTAATACAGATGCTCTCTCTGTCGGAAAAAAAACCACCACCTGTACACCTATGTGAGACCAACCAGAATTGACATCCTAAGAGCAGAAACCAAAGCAAAGCTGCTGACAGGAACCTACACCCTACAAGCTAATAGAGCTGTTTTCAATTAATACGCTGTAAACCCAACTTGCACACTTTGCAACACAGAACCTGACTGCAGAGAGTATTTTATAGCCAAGTGCCCCACTTCCGATGCTGTGAGAGACAAATTCAACAGCCCGTCTCCTTGATTGCTTGCGCCACACGGGAGAGAAGATCCGCTGGAGCTTGTGAATAATGCAGATAGCTTCGCACAGCTGATCCTTGACAGCACACATCCAAGTGTCAACAACGGACACCTTCCCTCAGAGAAGGAGAAAGAATCCATATAGCTGCTGTCCAGAGAGTACATTTGGTGTATCCATCTCCTTCGGTGCCGTGAGCAAGCAAAGGGGTCATACTCACTTTAAGGGTAATGCTAACGCATATCTGTCGCTTCTCGCGGTTTTATCTCTTAATGTATACGTTTTAAATTTTTACCTCATATGCGTTAGCCACTACTATGCTTTTAAACAAAGATCGCCCTATACTTTATACTGTACTTTACGGAGACACACTAGTCGACGATCTCTGTACATATCTTTTTATTGTGCCAATTCGGCGATCTGTATTTTCTTTTAAGTCGGTGTACCGGTTTTATCTTACATTTTATCGTGATGGACACTCATTTTAACATCCGGCTACCTGATATAGTGTACATAGGCATATTTTTATCGCGTGCGTATATAATTCTGTGATTCCTTGTGAGGATTCATTCTGTGCGACAGCATCAGACACTACCAGAGGCCGCCAACCTCAAACTACCAAGGGCAGAACTACAGCTCTACACCTTGGGTACTTCGACAAGTAAACGGGTGAATTTTACAACTACAACAACAACAACAATGGCTGAATCAGTGTTCCCTGAAAATCGCGGAAATTTAAAACCGCTGGCATGTTTCAGTAGGAAAGATATTTGTCTATCGAGGTTTAATTGTTTTATTATGGAATGCATGAGGTATCTGTTGAAATGAGACTCGAAGTCCTAAGCTATCCGTTATACACCAATCGACTGTACGTTCATACGTATATATCAATTCCTTTCATAGACACGTTGTATTTATTATTAACTGAATGATCGTTTGATTTCGAAACAAATGGTATCCCGTTGGAATGTGTGAATTGTTTTTCTGCAACAAAATACACCATTAAAGATGGCACACCAATACAATTTCGACATCACACACATAAAGTAGCAGTTTTCGAATACCAACTTTCAGCTTTTTATATCTAGTAAATATCCGGATGCAAAAGGATATAATAATGTCCTTACCGAATTATATAAGCCCCCAGAAAGTTTATTTCTTTGTAAACCGTGTTAAGCACATGCACAGGAAAAATGTATTGGCGTTTTCTATCTATCGAAATGTTTGGAAAACGTTTAAATATTTTAGAAAGAGTGTATTAAAACAGTTCCAATTACAGTAACGTCATTTTGTAACTATACAAAGAATTTTTTTATTGATATTAAAACTCTCAGTGTTTTGTGAACATGATACTGTTTGTTTCGAAACGTGTTTTTTTAATCGTATTGTTAGGACTTAAATGCTTTAACAAAATGAGATTTATAACAGCGAATCGATCTATCACCACTTTTAATAGACACTGAAATATGGAACACAAATTCTATGATATTGTTTTTATCTTAAGCCTGTGTATTTACATATGCAATGCAGTCTTCATTTTTTTTTACACAATCCTAATTATATTCCTTAATGCGGCGCTACTGATAGAAATTGTTAGGTATTTCTTTCTCTTCAAAATACTTTAACACCTACTTCAATTTTGGAATGAAAAAAATGTTTGACAGAATGCAACATATGGTAGAGCATAGGTTCATATATATGTTGGACAATATACCATATTATGTAGGTGGACATGGAACTTGTTTAACCGCCCGTTTAAAAAGCAATTATCAATGTGATAAATCGGTATTATGTTATCTTTGATCCATGGCGCACCAACGTAAGGTTACGTTCAAGAGGCTAGCCGAGAGTTTTCATTTTTCAAACTGAGCATATTAAATTTAATTTTACCAAATTTGCTTGTTATCATTTTGAAGTAGACCTAATTATGTCAACATGTAAAATAAATAACGGTTTATTTTTGCAAGTTAAACTTTCTTTTTTTTTTCTTGATCCTATCAGTTGGTTGATTTTTATTTAGAAGTAAAAACAAGTTATTTCCACTAACCAAACCGACCAAATTTCTTTGTGTCGACCCTAAGCATTTTTTTTTAATATTTAAGAGTTTTCATTGTTGCTAAATTCGGCTTTAAAATAAACACGATTTCTACCGGTTTATAACACTCTTTAACCACATAATTATATAGAGACTGAATTTTCAAATAAAATTTCTAAGTTATACATCAGTGTAAGTAAGATTGTTTATATCTTAAACCAGTGTATCCTAATATTTAATGCAATCTTACAAAAAAAATGTAAAAAATACGAATTATATTTGTAAATGTGTTGCTCTTTATGCAAATTGTTGGGTATTTCGTTATCTTAAAACATTATTACAACTGTCTAACTTTAATTGACAATTGACAGAATGCCATATAATATAGAACGAAAAGAAATGTTTGAGAGAATACCAATCCGTGCTTGACAAAATGCAAGATAATGATGATAGGCATGAAACTTGTTTTACCGCCAGTTTAACCGGCAACTTTTCGTGTAATAAGTCTGTTTTTTGTTATGTTTGATTCATAGCACACCAAAATAAAGGTTACATGTGAAGCGTTCTGAGAAAACTGGGCATAATGCAAGTGCGTAAAGTGTCGTCCCAGATTAGCCTGTGCAGTCAGCATAGGCTAGTCCGGGACGACTCAACGCCTAAACCGGATTTTCGCTAAGAAGAGACATAACTTAAACGAAAATTTCCATAAAAGCGGAAATTGTCGTCCCTGATTAGCCTGTGCGGACTGCACAGGCTAATCTGGGATGACAATTTACGCACAAGCATTATGCACAGTTTTCTCAGAACACGACACACATGTGCAAGGCTAGTTGAGCGTTTTCCTGTTTCAAGCATAAACAATTTGATGTTTCCAAATTTTCTTATAACATTATTATACATCTCACATACATATGACAATATGTCGAACGTATAACAATTTATGTTCCACTTTTAACAATGTCTTGTTTTTTGTTTATCTCATCGGATTGTTTGACGTCAGAATGAACAGGTTATCTTATTAAAGCCCCATTAACGCTCAAAATATACAAATATTTCGTAAAATAAAGTTAACACATAAACAATTAGTGTTCTTTTTTATTTTTTGTGGTACAAAATAGTCAACACATGTTCATGGACCAATTTAGTGTCCGTGGGTCGTATAAAATAGATATCGTTGCGGGAAGTTAAAATGGAATATATTGTGCCACAATTTGTTTTGTTTAAGAGTATTTTTTATCTTGTTAAATCTATGTTACCAGACCACATCTAGCGTTGAAATTGTGGCTTTTGCTTTACGGAACACTGGTTTTTATGTGTTAACTTTATTTTACGAAATATTTTACGAAATATTTATTGATTTTGAGCGTAATGGTGCTTTGAAAGGGTATTTGTTTCCTCTTAACCGAACCGACTCTGATTGTTTGTGTGAACACTTAACTTTTGGTGATATTCTAGCTCGATTTTTCGATTAGTTATACTAAATCCCAAAATATTCACTTAAGTTAAAGATTAAGTTTGTGATAATCTTTGAGATGATTTACGAACTACTACGACGTGTTATGAATATGTGCGTCCTGTCAAGGATCAGCTGTGTAGTTTATTGAACCCAATTGTCATGATAAATAAAAGCTTATTGTTACGGTTGGTTGACTTTTTGAAAACGACTTTTGGGGTGTGGGGGGGGGTTAAAGTGTATATTGACCCACTATATTCCATCTACACATTAATATCCATATACACCTTAATATCCACCACTTGGTCAGAGGGCGTTTAAGGAGAAGAGGAGCCAGAGCACATTGGATGTGGACACGACCATGGCTCCTTCAGGATAGACGAAGCCGATTTGGCATCTCTATCTCTATCTCTCGGTTAATGTGCTTGGCTTCTCTGGAGCATTGTCGCACAATTGTGAACTATGTACACGCGTGAAGGGAAGAACAATGGTTAAAAGCAGGATACAAACATTTTGAGTTATATGTAGAGCTCCCCCATCCTAGTCTTGAAGACATCTATGGACGAGAAAAATGACCACCTGTTCTGGGAGACCATTCCAGAGGCGTATTCCAGTTGGGAAAAAGGCGTTGATGTCCACCATGTTGTTAACGATCCTGTACATCATGACAACTTTGGCCGTTTGGCGTCTGGATTCAAGCGTTGGCAAACCGAGCTTGTTCATTATTGCAGTAAAACTGCTGTTGTATCGGTAGTCACCTGTGCAGAAGCGGGCATTTCTTCGTTGGACAGACTCCAATTTGTTGATGTTGGATCGGGTTTTCGGATACCAAACGGATGCCGCATACTCAAGCTGGGGTCTCACAAGAGATGTGTATGCCTTTGCCTTGATGTCAGTAGGACAGGTTGCCAGATTTCTACGAAGGAAGGCTGATGTTGAGTTTGCCTTTTTAGCGGTGAAATATGCAATGTTTTTGTGGAAAACCAAAATTGCCGAAAGAAAATATGTCTACAAACTTGGTAAATTAAAACTTACATTATTTCATTATTTAAAGGAATTTTACAATGAAAAAAAGACAGGCATAAATAAAACTCAAACTGCACTTTAAAAAATAATACCATTTATGATATGATCCATAGAGTATTTTTTTTCAGTTTTAGAACCCACGACTATGAAAAGTTTGGATGATTTTTTTTGTTTGGCTTAAAGCATGCACCCGCAAAACGGCGTAAATAAAATCTGCTGTAATTGTCTTATGCAAAAGAATGTCAATATGAAATTGCAGGCACACATTAAACTGAATCCGCACTTTAAAATAATGTCAAAATTTATAATATCCAGAGCATATTTCTTCGTTTAAGTTTTCAAGTCAAGTCAAGTCAAAATTTATGTATTGTCGGTATGGGGTAACAAGTATATAACATAAGCTATGTAAAGCTTTTGACCGACCTAACAAACATTAGCAAATTGCAACACATAATTAAAACATGACATACATAAGAAATAGTTGTAATAATAAAGCTTACTAAAGCACACTAAAAGCACAGTTAAAGCAGTATTCCTATAGCACATTATTAAAATGTAAGCGGAAATAAAAAATCAGAACTATACATTCAAAATTAAGAGCTGTGTGAAAGTTGCTGATCTTGACCCAAGGGATGGGCCTAGCCTGCCATAAAATGAAAATGTGTAAAAATACTGAGAGAACGAGGAACACAAAAGTGCAACAGGATTGGAAGGCTTAAAGGAAAATTATCACCTCAAATCAGATTCGGGGGGAACTGATCAGCAAATTTCACACAATAAAAGCAACAAAATACAACACTGATGAGTGAAAAATAAAATATCATTATAAAAGCAAAATAATACAGTAATAATGCTGAAATGGTTATCCCGCATGAAAAGATGTATAAAACAGAAAGTACTACAACAAAGCAAAAGCAAAAAAGGCATCATAATCAAAACCTAACAAAGCAATGAAAGAAAACAAGTTGCAAAATTCTCAGACAAAGCAAAAAGCAGAAAGGCAACACAATGAAAGCATGATCTACAGGCAAAACCCACCCCGTCCCATGACGCAACCATACTCCGGAACTGATTGTAGTTGCCTTCATCTCTGTAATGTTGTGGCATGGAGTTCCAGAGTCTGGCTTCTCCTGAGCCGAATGAGTTGAGCCCGTATTTAGTAGTTCTAACCTTTGGTACTTCAGCAGTGTTTGTATACCTAAAAGAGTAATTTCTATTTTGTTTAATATTAATCAAATCATGTTAGTAGGTAGAGCATTTTTTAGTAATTATCTTGAAGGTTTCTATAGCCATTGATCGCATACGTCTTATTTTAAGAGATGGCAGTTTAGATTTATCTAGGAGAGTTTCATAATTAGAATTATAATCATTATAGATAAAACGTAATGCACGTTCTTGAATCTTTTCAATTTTCTTAGTGTTAACTTCTCCACAAAAATGCCATGTTGATGGACAATAATTAAAATTTGATAAAATAAAAAAGTAGTAAATTTTAAGTTTACCTAATTTGCATAAATTGTGACCTATTCGTTTAAGTACATTTAGTTGCCTAGATGCTTGTATACAGAAATTTGAAATGTGAGAATTGAAATTCAATTGGAAATCTATTGTAACACCTTATTATGTCACTTCATCTTCACACTGAATATTTATGTTGTCCAAATCAAAAGATATATTAGTTTTATGAGTTTTATTTTCTATTTTAATAGCCTGGAACTTATCAGGGTTTGCTTGCATTTTATTGTTCTCGAACCATTTAATTAGGTTATGGTTGTCTTTTTCAAGGTTTGCCTTTACTGTTTCTATGTTTGAGTTTGAGCAAGAAAGTGTATTATCATCAGCATAATTATGTATATTGCACTTAGTTACAAAATGAAAAATGTCATAGAAATGTCAAGAAATATATTAAAAAGTACAGGGCATAATATTGAACCTCGTTGAACTCCTTTTATTATGTCTCTGAAACTACTTTTACTGGTCCCTAATTTAACACATTGTTTCCGATTTGATAAGTAACTTGATAATAAAGATATAGCATTTTTGGACACACCATATGATTGAAGTTTTAATATAAGAAGTTCATGCGGAAGACAGTCAAACGCCTTGGATAGGTCCATTAAAATTGCAGCTGTATATTTATTTTGGTCTAATGCTAATTTCCAATCCTCTATTTCTTTTAAGAGTGTAGTTTGGCAGCCATATCCTGGTCTGAATGCTGAGAGATAAATGTTGAAATGTTGGTTAAAGAATTCTAGTATTTGTGTATTAATTGCCCTTTCATACAGTTTTGAGATTATTGGAAGTATGCTGACTGGCCTATAGTTGCTTTTATCTAATGTACTGTTTTTTTCTTATGTATGGGACTTACTTCAGCTTTTTTAAGATTATCTGGAAATGTTGCTTTGGAAAATGATTTATTTATTAACTTTGTAATTGGTTTAATTATGGACGGTCTGGCAAGTTTAACTATTTTAGAGGGGATGCGGTCATGGCCTGTAGCTTTTTTAGTACCTAGTTTGTCTGTTTGCTTATTAATGAATTCTTCATTAACAGGTTTAAAATCAAATTTTACTGAAGAGGATATATTTTCTTATATTTTAGTTATACTAGGATGCGAGGAATCTATTTGAACTGAATCATTACCAATGTTTTTCGCAACAATAACAAAGAAGTCATTAAAAATTTCGCTTACCTCGGTTTGATCATTTACTAAATTGGCATTTTCATATAAAATAGTATCTTTATGGGTTAGTGTGCCTTCATTTGTTTAAAATGGTTTTACTGTTGGCCAGAAATCTTTTGATTGACATCCACCAATACATCGGCCCAGAAAATATTTGTTTATAGATTTTCTCCTTAAGCTAGTAACTAGATTTCTTTGTTTTTCTATATTTATCCCAGTTTTTTGCATTCTTGTACTTTTTGTATTTATTAAACATAATTCGTTTTTGATATATTGATTGTTTTAATGCCTTGTTCATAAAAGGTACTGGCTTATGGAGCATCTTTTTCTGCTTTAAAGGAGCATGTTTATCTGTGAAATTTAAAAGTACATTGCTGAATTTTTCATAGTCAGTATTTACATCTCCATTTATATCAAGAGTAGACATTTTATCATTTAATTCATGATTAAACTGATCAACATCAAAGTTTTTATAACTTCTATAATAACAGAATTTTGTTTTATTTGTCTGATTTTTAAGTTTAAGTTGACAACCAATAATGTTTTGAACATCACTAAGACCACATGAAAAATTGCATGATTTAAAAACTTACGATTTACAGTTTGTTAAAATGACATCTAAAAGTGATGGTTTTCCATTTACAGTAAAACATGTAGGGTTATTGACAATATTATCCAAATCAAAAGTATCGCATGTATTCATTAGTGGTTGGCATTTTGCACTGTCCATCATATCAAAGTTCAAATCGCCAAGGAAAAAGATGTTGTCATATTTGCTCGAAATTATGTCTGTAGTCTTTTGGCACTGATCTTTGAAAACATTATTTTTAACTGAAGGTGGCTTGTAAGTACAAATAAATAAAAATTTCTGATTTTCTACATTTACCTCTAATGAAACATTTTCTAGTTCACTAAATTCAAGCATCGGTTTTCGTTCGCCAGCTATTTGAGACCTAAGATACACCGCCACACCACCTCCATGTGTTGTTCTTTCTTTTATCCAGAGGTGAAAGTTGTCTACTGCAAACTGAGCATATGAAAAGGAAGAGTCAATTTTTGTTTCAAGTAAAATTAATAAGTCAAGAGTATTCTTTGTTAAAAGTTCGTGTATAAAATGAAATTTGTTTCTAAGACTGTTTATATTCAGGCAAGCGAAGAGAAACATTTTAGGATGTTGTTTTCTCATGTTGTTGAGTTCATCAAATATATCACAGTCAGATTCGGATTCACAAGACATGTTACTGTGGTATGATTGGTGCAATTCATCACAGATCCAAGGGTCCTCTGAGGCGCCCAGCGAAGAGTATTCAGCTGGGGTTAATTTTGCACATTTGATAGCATACGACCATGAGTAACAACCCTCACAGTAGATGCCACGGTGGTTAGATGCCACCGGCTTGTAGCATAGTCCACGAGGGTATCTAGGAGGTCCCGGATTAAGGGCCACATCACCAGCCAGTATCAGAAGGAAAACACGAATGCAGACACGCACATGCATTGCTTTAGATGGCACATGCCGTGTATGTTTGAACTGATAGAACAGTAAATGATGAGGTTCGAATTCCAAGCTCTTTGAAAAAAGTATGTTGTCCAGTGACACATCACACTCATGTATATCTATATTATATACAAGATCATAACGAGTCCAGCTGTTCTCGAAAGTTGGTGTTTTTAATGTAATGTTGACTAATGAATCATCGAGTAAATACTGGTTTGGATGACACTGGGGTAAGGAGTCTTTAGAAACAAAAGTCGAAACAATCAGTAAGACCGGAAGTAACTTTTTCACAACAGCAGCCATATTGCAAAAATTTGATCTCTTTACTTTATATAATTGTGTGTATACACAAAACACTTCACAGTTGATTCAGAAACTCTGCTTCCAAACTTGTTTTGACAAGGGATTATCACAAGTTGACTGAAATTGGAGCAAATCTTAAGTCGCATCAAATAATATCGGAAAATTGCAGTAATTTTTGTAACGATTCTAACCTTTATCTCTTATGTTGCCGCTTGGTAACTGATCTGTTCCGGTGAAAACACTTATCAGCAATTGAAATAAATACTCGCTCTACATTCGCTATTAATTTTGATGTTTTTACCCGGTTCGGATTAAAAATGGCGTCGACTCAATTTTTCACCAGGTCTCGCGAAGTCCCGCGATGGCCGAGATATCGGAGAGCCGGGATATATCGCAAGAAGAAGCTGCCAATCTCTGTTATCTACGTCTCTGATATCAGGGGTCCCAAAACAGCAAAGAAAAGGGGAAGATTGTGAGAAAGGCAATTCAGCTGCAGATCAACACTGCATCGAGAAGTGTGCCATGGAAAGAGAAAATGGAGCCGTAGCAAAGCTTGCAATTGAGTCGCGCTCTGAGAAAACAGTGTTAAATGCATTTGCGTAAAACGTCGTCCCAGATTAGCCTGTGACACTTTCCTCCTAAACTGGATTTCCGTCAACAAAAGTCTTCCTTTAAACCAAAAATACTATAAAATCAGTAATTGTCGTCCCTGATGAGCATGCACGGGCTGCACAAGCTAATCTGGGATGACAATTTACGCATAGGCATGAAACCCCCTTTTCACAGAGTGAGACTCAATTTAATTTGTACAAATTAAAAATTGACTAGAACTGTCACTATCGAGTCGACTTTGTCAGTAGGTGTTGTCAGTCCATATGTAAGAACAGGTTTTCCAATAATTCAAGCTTCCTACCTGTGAAATTTCCACGTGATACATCATATAATAGTCGAAATATGCCCTTTACAAAATTTCATCATTAAACGTAGTCTATATGTAACAAATGTAGCTGACGAAACTTTCGAATCAGAATTAGTCCAGATGTCTTTTTTATGCAATAACCATGGACCGTGTTTTAACCAACATTTTTATCTTAACCTTAAATCATATCTAACACCTTATGTATTTTATATGTAATTGGCTTTGAGCTATGCGAAATTAGAATATTCTAACATAATGCTCTTTGACTTATCCGTAGAGAATATCACACTTGTTTAAAAATACAAAACAATAAGCTACAAAGAGGAGTGGTACGGATGCTGAGCAGATTAAAGAACTAGATGCCTGTCCGCAACATGTCAATCACATTGTCAACAATGCATGTAATAAGTTTACAAGCTGCATCAAGAACATGTTTGACATTTTTGTCGCTAAGTGTTACATTGATCTTTTTGCAAGGGACCCAGGAGTTATGCATGACATGCAATCTCCACATGGTGAGTTATTTTGAATTGCGTGATGAATACTGACGTTGCCATCTGTACACGCTTTAGTTTAAACATATTTATTGGTTCAAAGTATAATACATTACATTCATGTGAATATCAAAAAAGAAAAACCCTTTCATGGATAAGAAGACAAGCATCTACGATGCTTATTTGAGTTCTGTTCCATGCAGGAGTTGCTAGAGAATAAAATGCAATATGAATCAGGGAGTTAAGGATGCTATTGTAAGATCATCATTTTTCATGTCGTTCTTATACGGTTTAAAAATCTTTATATACTTCATTGTATGACATTGTGTTGCTATTACAAAGTAAAAACGAGCTAGATGATTTTTCCACTACGTTTACAGTAATTCAAACCATAAATATATGTAAAAGAAGAAAGTTCGTGTTGTCACACACCCATAAGGGATCAGGGGGAGGTGGTCGATCCGAACATATATGTCTATATGTCAAAGCGTTTCGTTGCTGCAACGAAGCCGTGGACACGCTGAAATAGATAAGTGTTGTGTTCACGTGATAGCCGATCATCGCCAAATAGTAGATTGTTGAAAGTCAATGGACACGGCAGATTTGAAAGGAAAGAGTTGCGTATGCTATTAAAATTTGGGCACTGCAATAGGTAGTGGGATGGCGTTTCTTCTGCACCACATGAGCAAAGAGGACTATTAATGATGTTTATACGGTGTAACTCATAGTTCAATGTGCTGCAGCCTAGACGTAGGCGGCAGTGGTAGATCTCCGATTTTCGAATACCGATATTGTAATAAACAGCCGATCGTGTACGTTGTCTGTCTGTGAGTAGATGTTTGAAGGCAGTTACCGTAGTGGCGTTTCGTGTGGGCGTTTGAAGAGAATTCCATAACCGGATAGTTGAGGGCAGAAATGAAGACCCGTACAACTGAGTCTTTGTAAAGATTGTAGGAATATCGTTTATGCTACGAAGCGAGTAGGTGCGATCATAATGCACGGGTATAAAGTTGGAAAGGTATGGTGGAGTAAGGTTGTTTTCATTTTAAAAAGTAAAAGTAGCTTATGATTGTTTTCTGTCGGCTAGGGATTCCCATTTAAGATCCATCATGAGACGGTCAAGGTTACAGAATTTGGTTGCGCCTGTTACGATCCTTGCAGCCTCGTTTTGGACAGCTTCAATTTCGTTACTGAGTGCGTTAGAGCAATTGTTCCACACAACGTCGCCATACTCCAAAAAGGGTCGGACAAATGAAAAATACATGCGCTCTAGACTTTTGCGAGATAAAACATACCTTAAGGAGCGGAGGATGCCGATTCTCTGCCAAGCCTTGTCAACCATGATAGAGATATGAGTTGCCCATTTTGCCTCGGAAAGGGTTAGTCCAAGATGCATGTGGGACCTGACTTGCGTAACTGGAACGTCGTTCATAAATAGGTCAGGGTGTTGGTGTTTATTACGTTTACGTGAGAAAAGAACCGATTCTGTTTTTGCTGGATTAAACGAGACCAGCCAGGTATTTGACCAGGAGGTGATTCGAGACAGATCAGTGTTTAAAACGTGGGCAGACAATTGAGGATTTTCAACAATAATATAAAGACTCGTGTCGTCAGCAAATAAGCGAATGTTGGCCCTGATATCGTTAACGATGTCGTTGATATATATCAAAAAAAGCAACGGGCCTAGAAATGATCCTTGTGGGCACCGGCAGTAACGGACGACCAGGAAGAAGATGTATTCGCGAAGACAACCCGACACGCTTTACAAAGATCTACAAACAGACATGTATTTATAGGTCTTTGCGCTAAATAAAGCTCGTTTTACCTTTGACGTTCCAGTGTGATCTTTACATTTGGGCTGGGGACAAGGGTCTTACACACATTGTCTCCACATGGCGAATATAGTTGGCAAGTTATTTAAAATTGCATGATAAATGATAAAGTAACAGTTCTGACTTAATTTTGAACTCTAAGTGTGACTTTCAAATTTAAGCCGAGAACATGGGTCTTATACGCCAAACGCTGTCTCATGATGGTAAACATTGGTGGAAAGAAATTCTTAAATTGCATTCTGAATGATGAAGAAACAGTTCGTTCAAGCTCGTTTAAAACGACAAACGTTCATGTGCCGTCATTATTACCACTTTTACAGAAGTGACCTCTGTGCTCTTGACCCTTGAACTTGTGATTCCAAAATCAAAAGGTGGTATATCTCCACATGGATCAATCACCATGTGAAATATGAAAGCTCTGTAAGAAATAGTTCTTAAAAATGTGAAGAGTCATCAAGGGTGACAAAAGTGTGATACATGTACTAACGGACAGCCAAAAAAAGCCCCCCACCCCCCTCGTTTTATTGGAATTGTGAAAGCTTTATATAAGTGAAAAGACAATATTTAGTGTTTTTATTTGCCATAACAACAAATATATCACTGTACAACAATATTCGCACATGAATCGCTATGTTCTTTATCGAAAGTGCAACAACAAACTTAATAAATCAGTAAATACCATCACCAATATAAACATGCTTAATTATCGACATGCAAACCATTTGTTATAGTAATGACAGAAAAAAACAGGATTAGTGTAATGCGCTTTGTCTTAACAAAACAAACACAATAAAAGTACGCACGATATAAGAAATTATAGGCAATATAACATTCAATCAGCCAAAACATACAAACATGTGAAATAAATCAACAGATGCCCAGTTACAGTTTAGAGATATAGTTTAACTTTTACCATTTAAGGCTAAATTTAGGAAGTCCCTGATCAATATGAGGTACAGAAGCGATTGGAAAAGGCCTAGGGGCAGTTTCCATAAAGAGTATATACCCTATATTTACTAATGCAAAACGTTTATTTGGAGTACACAAACAAATTAAAACATAATTTTAAAAAATGCATCTAATACCAGTTGAACGAATATAGTCCAATACTAATATTCGTGTTTGGTAACAACTGTTTTCAGCTTAACATGCATACAAATTAACACAAGATGTTTATTTTGTGTTCTATGTATCAAACTGAAATATTTGAAACAAAACACAAAATTCACATACATTTTACATGCTTTTATAGTATTTCAACAACAGAAGAAACATGTGTCATGCCTTCAATAAAAGTTCAATATAAAAAATGGGATATCTGGTCTTAACACATTTGCTGAATATGGATATGTGTGTCGTGTCGAGAAAACTGGGCAAAATGCTTGTGCGTAAATTGTCATCCCAGATTAGCCTGTGCAGTCCGCACAGGCTAATCAGGGACGACAATTTCCGCTTTTATGGAATTTTTCGTTTAAATGATGCCTCTTCTAAGCGAAAATCCAGTTAAGGCGGAAAGTGTCGTCCCGGATTAGCCTGTGCGGACTGCACAGGCTAATCTGGATGACACTTTACGCACATGCATTTTGTCCAGTTTTCTCAGAACACGACACATGTACGGAAACTGGTCTCAGTGAATGCACTTCAATGACTGCTCAATTGAAACGGTCAACGTTAAACAAAACTGTAACAAACTGGAAAACTGTCACACTCGCTTATCAGCCATAAGTCAATACATATCAAGTATAATAATATAATTACAAAAGTATACTAATATCGTTCAAATATGAAAATTTCTTAAAAAGGTATTTGTGCAGAAGATTCACTTAAAATCGTCACAATAACAACAAGAAACCTTCGGAGACGGGTGATGCTCCCCAAAGTTTTTTTTGTCACAATATTGCACTATATATTCAAATAAAAGGAAACGTCTTGAGGGGCATAACTTTTGACACAAAAAAATCAAAGGGCCATAACTCTGTGAAAAATCATCCGACCATAACCGGCTGCTAATATTCACATCTCCTGTTGGTAGTGAAGCTTCCCATAAAGTTTCATTGAATTCCCGTAATAAGTTGCTGAGAAATAGCTCGGACAAGAATTGAACTATATGCACAATGAAAAATTTCAAAGGGCCATTAATCTGTGAAAAATCATCCGACCAGAACCGGCTGAAAATATGCACATCTCCTCTTGGTAGTGAAGCTTCCCATAAAGTTTCATTGAATTCCAGTCATTAGTTGCTGAGATATAGCCCGGACACGAATTGCACTATATGTACAGTTAATGGAAAATTTCAAATGGCCATAACTCTGTGAAAAATCATCCGACCAGAACTGGCTGATAATATGCACATCTCCTTTTGGTAGTGAAGCTTCCCATAAAGTTTCATTGAATTTCGGTCATTAGTTGCTGAGAAATAGCCCGGACAAGAATTGCACTATATGTAGTTAATGAAAAATTTCAAAGGGTCATAACTCTGTTAAAAATCATCTGACTAGAACCCGCTGATAACGAAGCTAGTCAACTCGTACCTCAGTCAACTCATACCTTCGGTCAACTCGTACCCGATTTGGTTAACTCGTACCCGATTTTTGGTCAACACGTACCCCCACTAGTCAACTCGTACCCTATTTGGTCAACACGTACCCTCCTGAAATTGCTCTAAATTGACACCTGCCAAACGACCAGAAATTTTCACACCTTGATTGGGTGTTGTGGTTCAATCAGGTTTGTGTACGAAGCCATTGTGTACCAATTTATGACAATTAACGACAACGGTATTTGCGACAATGGTATTAGTTAGACTAGCCTGTGTCAGACAAGTTGGACTAGCCGGTAGAAGACAAATTCGACTAGCCTGTGTCAGACAAAATGGACTAACCTGTGTCAGACAAGTTAGACTAGCCTGTGTCAGACAAGTAAGTCGAGCCTGTGTCAGACAAGTTAGACTAGCATGTGTCAGACAAGTTGGACTAGCCGGTGTCAGACAAGTTGGACTAGCCTGTGTCAGACAAGTTGGACTAGCCTGTGTCAGACAAGTTCGTCTAGTCTGTGTCAGACAAGTTGGACTAGGCTGTGTAAGACAAGTTAGACTAGCCTGTGTCAGACCAGTTGGACTAGCCTGTGTCAGACAAGTTAGACTAGCCTGTGTCAGACAAGTTGGACTTGCATGTGTCAGACAAGTTGGACTAGCTTGTGTCAGACAAGTAAGACTAGCCTATGTCAGACAAGTGGGAAAAGCCTGTGTCAGACAAGTTTGACTATGTAGCCTGTGTCGATTTAATAGTATAGAACGCAAACAAAATGTGTGTATTAAGTTCTGCCCAGATTCAGACTTTGGTTAATTTACTTGGAGTAGTTTCTTACAGTTACGGGGCCCTTCCTATGTATGGGGTCCTGACCGTACCGTTTATCTGGCTAGAATGTAGTATAATATAAAGAAGTGAAACTCCAGAAGCTGCAGCAGTATTGCAGTTTTATCATACACACCTTTGTGGTCCTTTAACGGTACAAAACGGTGCCAAAACGGTACAGTACGGCACAAAACGAAACAACATATACACATAATTCAACATAATATATTTCAATGAAACGTTTTTCGAGTTGTGTTCGTCTTTTTAAGCCAATAACGCTTCATTACAAATACCAAAAGACCCAGATGTTTATTATTTGTTGATTTCTACACAATATAATTAAATCATCCCCGTATGGTCAAAACCGGCCACACCCAAATGCTTACATGATTTATTTAAACTTTAATATTAAAATAAGTTAACACTTCTTTTATCTCTGAGACCAAATTGTAAACTTAAGAAATAATTCGTGTACGTTATAGTTTGTTGTCGAATAATCCACGGCCGGAAGTTTAGATGCGTCGCGAGTACACAATAGTACACGCGAGTGCGAAGCACGAGGGATTTGAAACCACGCATCTAAACTTCCGGCCGTGGGTTATTCGACAAAAAACTATAACGTACACGAATTATTTCGATTCTAACACGGTTTTTACTTGGGATTTATACAATGTTTCTTATTTTTCTTGTGTACTATTTTATGTTAAGTTCCGCCCATAAAAAGAACTTCCGGCTGTTCTGTCGATCAGATCTCCGCCCTCAATAACAGCCCAACTGGATTTCATTAATAAAATACCGGATTATTACGCTGGTGGAAAATGTATCGGCATGTTTTGTTTAGTTATAGTGCGTGCTTTCAGTGTATAAGCTCCGCCCATAATTATTGCAGAATAACCCGTGGACGATTTACTTCTTTGTTTATATGAAATTTGGTACGTGCCGTATTAGAATCTGGAATAAAACATTGTAAAATAATAATTTACATAGTGATTTACCGCTTTAGTCAAAACTGGACTGGCCTCAGGAATAACATTTTTGAACCACGTTACTACGACCAGCAATTTAAAACCATTGAAATAAGTTTAATTGTATATTTCGTATCACATACATTTCCGCTTACAACAATAAAAGAATACACCAGATAAAAGTGGTCCACAGTTAGTACCTTAAGGGACCATGGTTTGTTAATATAATCCATTCAATTCAACATATTTAGTCCAGACGGAAGGTGAAGGCTGAACAAAATTTCTAAATATAATTGTGTTCAAATGTATCTAAATCTATTTGGATAGTCTTTTTTACTTTATAGGGCTTAGATGCATAGTATCTTGCCATCCTAGGTTAACTCTTCTCCTTCCTTGAAATTAGCCATGTGAGTATTCCAACTATTATCATCCATATCTGGTTCATCGCTTTCACAAATAAAGAAGCACACAGCAAATATTGTACCAATCCATGTCATACCGTCTATAACAGTCTGGGAGATAGCGAAGTTTGCAAAGTGTACGTTCCAGTCCGGATCGGTGAAAGGGCAGGTTGCCTTCTTTTCACTATAGTTTCCTAAACACCAAACCATTTCTGAAATAAATGCATGTCATTGTTATATTTATAACTATATACTTTTGCATGTTTTTTCGTACAATATCTTAAATATAATTTGGTTTGTTTTATCTTTAATTTTTACTGTTTAATGTCTTTATTTTCAGATTGATTATTTCCTCTCTTTTTTAGATGAATTGCAATCTGTTAAACATCCTTCTTGCTTACCCAAAACAAGTAGCACAAGCTCTGTCACCGTAAATGCATATACAGATATTTCGAAACAAGGGCTTCGGCTGGCACGTTCGACCATTTTACAGCATCGAAAGAGCAGCAACGGTGTCCAAAACATCATCAGTTCTAGAAAACCCTTCGCGGCTATAAGTATTGCCACGTGTTTCTCGATGAGGCATAAGGTCGTGTAGGCCTCTACCAAGCCTAAAAGTATTATACATATACATGTTATATACTCGAACCGCTGAATATATGTTCGATATATTAAATATCTTATCATTTAACAGTGCACATTTTCGACATATTTCGTTTGGTATTTTTATCAAACTTAATGTAAAATAAAATAAACGTAGTCTAGAAAAACATTAAATGCATTTGATTTGAGGACAAGCCACGCAAATAACAGCACATTTCTAATATGTAATTATAAATGACCATTAATATGAACATAACGGTGCCTGGTCTTACCATACGTCAGTCTAGTTATTGCAAAGGCAACACCGAAAGGTATAATCAGCAGATCTGGAAAAAGAAAAAAACTTAATTTTAAATTAATTTAAGTGTGTCATGCTTAAATAAAATAACATGCTGGTTCCTTCACTGGTATATTTATTGGAAACTTCTGAGTCCGTTCAAACTCAGTTTTGCGAGATCACATACAGTTTTGAAATTTGTGTTTTTCGTAAATTTTCATTTGCATGGTTTAGAACGGCCATCTGCAAACAAAATTCATATAACCGATATAACTACATAACGCCATGTTCTAATATTAAATAGTTTCAATGTGCTATTAATTGCAAGGATGAAAGTGCAAGACCCGTGTTCTACAAGCATCTTTTAGTTTCAGCAACCTTAACTTGATAAAACGACACCCGATCAGACTGATATAAGGCCTAAATGACTTAAACAATGACAGAATTTTGAAATAAATGCTCAATGGCAAACACATGCTGTTGAGGAAACCAAGCACACACACAGGTACGCAGAAGCATGCTGTGGATGACGTACAGATGGACGGGCGAGCGACCAAAGTTGCAAAACGAAGATGCAAAACAAGATTTTCTAACATACGTTTTGAACGTTTGCTTCTTACGAGAAAAGAAGCGCGTTAAGAAAAACCGGTATATTTCTCTCGGAGATCTACACGGACATCTGGATTCTCTGAAACATTATAAACAAGAAATATTCAAAACTACATTTAACATGTTAATTAATAACGATAAAACGTGAAGAAAACGGTTACTTGAGGGAAGTTCGCTCATAAAGAACACTTTTGTTCTAAAACCATTTGACAAATCTCTCAGAAGTTTATTTGCTATTCCTCGTGTATACAATAAATACAATTGTTTCTTTGAATGCTATGTCAAATATAACACAATTCAAACGATTGCGTTTAATTTAATTATTTGAAACGGAATTTCTTTTATCGGAACATTCTTCAATTTCCAATATTGAAATATACTTTGTTACACAATTTGAATATCATCATCGCTCATGATTCACTTGTAAAATGATGTTTTGAAATACAAACCTATCATCTTCCATGTCGCAATTGCTTTCTGAAGCTGGATCTTTAGCTTTAATATTATTCTGAAATCAAAACACCAAGCAATATATTAATTCATGTGCCTTTAAATTCCTTATGCGAAGGTTTCTTAACACACTTGTTCACAGATTTAGACAAAAGTTGAAGATTGTTACTAAAATGTCATAAATTGATATATTTAAACATATCTTCTGTAACAGGGTATTCACATACCCTAATCCTCTAAT
>VMBQ01000285.1:0-19878 GCA_007657795.1 Dreissena rostriformis
TTGCTGAAGAAGCAAATGCTTTGCTCAGTGGTTTATGTGGCTCACTCATTTTTACAGAGAATTACCAGGTTGCCGAGCAGTCATGTGAACTCTTGCATAGCATGATTAACTTTGGCCATGGCAGGAGCAGACAATAACCACTGGGCTCTTTCAATTTCAAATTGTCAATCATATCTATGTACGTGAAGATCCAGAGCCTAGCTGTTCTAAATTTAGACAAATATGTCTTCAGATTATCAAATCTTGCAATCATAGTTTTCACTTTAATGTTCGTTTATTAGTCTGGTACACACTTTTCAACTGTTAGTTCATTTATTATTTCAATAGCCTTTGCCATTTCTGATTCACTGAAAGGTTTAATTTCATACGTATTCACAGAAGTGTCTTCAGTACTGACAAGCTTTTCTAACAGAAGTGTATTCAGCGCATCATCTACCAAGAAGTGACCCCTAACTGCGTGATTCACAGCTTTTCCATCCAACATATGTCCAACTGTATTTTCCGCATAGACAGTTGACAGAAGATCCTTCAGACCAGAATTTTGCATCAGACGCCCTATATACCCCAAAAATCTTATCTCCGAGTGAAATCCACCTAGTCTCAACACAATGGATTTTATTTCACTTGCCTCCGATTCATTCTTGATATTATTGAAAGCTTTCCAATATAGGGGTTGGCAAATGTTAGTACTGCTGAAGTACCATGATTTCGTAATTGTTTGGCTACAAAGTTTTAAAATAAAAAAAAATGCAAGAAAGGTCACTTGAGCTCATGTCAATCATTGGCATAAATAACACTGTGGACTGACCCTGGTGATTTCCTTGCTGTATAATCTGCATTGTACCAGACCAGCCTGCCAACTCTATTTTCAATGGTCTTGCCACTTTAAAGATAAATTCAAGCTCCTCTAATTCCTTATCACCAGGGACTTTACTCAGATGTTTAAATTTCAATTCTTCCATGAAATAGTTTGATTGTTTATAAAATGTAATATTAATTTTTGCTGTTTGAATGACTTCATCATTTGAGACATTGATGTGTGGTATCACTTGTGCACTCTGTAGGTTTGGTGTTACTGTAGCTATGATACCCATTCCGTGAAATGTATGCAGACCATCAATATGATCGACATTGTCGGCTACAAACTAAACAAATTCATTACTCATAGCTTCTATCTTTACATCATGTGTCACTGCTGCACTTTNTGCTTAAACAGTCAACCATCATCTTTGATCCAGACATATGATGTACCATCACCCCTAACCCTAGCTGTAGCGGACAGATTTAACTCCTTGGTGTTGCTGTTTGCACTATGGATTGTCCAATCGATGCTATTTTCTGTTTTCCCTGTTTATTCTTAATAACCTTTTGAAGAAATAACTGCAGACTCTCAGGTAAATAATCTTAATTTGTAATTAAGGATGTAATTTCTGGGGCTTGTGGGATAAGTATAATTGCCTTTGTCCATGGCTTTTAAATCGTTTAGGATAAATCTAGCAGCTGTAGATATGATTGCTGCCTTTTCAGTCTAACATTCGTCACTTTTGTTTCTTTTATAAAACGAGTGAAGGATGGCATGCGCTTCCTTTTTGAATGTATCAACATCGTGTTTGCCATTGATTTCAGCAATAATGATATTGTCTCCAAAGTACTCCAATATTTTTTTTTCATATAAACAGAGCTGTACGAGTCATTTTCCACATTTTCACAAGTACGACAACACTTAATTGTCTATTTTCATGGCTTTCTAAGTATTTCATAGTATCTAAAAATGCCTCTGAACTTGCATTATTAGATGGCCTGCCTCTAACCTTCTTATTGACTTCACTATTGTTTCTGNTATTTGGCGGCGACGTCGCGACCGTAAAACAACAAAATCTAAAAGACGTCTCATGTTTGCTGGGACGGGTTTTAAGAATATTTGAAGAAAAATATTTTACAGTAAAAAGTAAATAATGACTTTATAGACATCTATGCATATATGTTTAGTTTATTAATACGGGATAAATTAAGATAATGTTTATAATACAACAGATATACATTACTCTAAAAACATAAAAATATTCATATGTATTTAAATCGGTTATACGTTATTAAATTGTTTTTTTTTATCTTACGACATTTTACGTTACTTAAACCTTTAAGATCATCGCTTTTTCGATCGACCTTAAGCACGAATGTAGCAAAATATTGTGAGTTAATATTATAACTGACTTTCATCAAGTATGAGTTCCGCAAAAAACAACAGAAATAGTGTGGCCACTGGGTGCATATTTACTTAAATGTGGATTATTTATGAAAAACAATGTATCACCGCGCATTATTATGTAATGAGTAATATGTACACGTGCGCTTATGAACATTGTTGACATAAACAAAATAGTTATCAGTGCATATATAGGATCAATGAATGAAACCGCACATTCCTGTATTATACGCGCTTAACTTGTTAACTCCTTATATGGTAGCTGAATGTTAAGCGCGTTGGAAAACTGTACGCGTAAAATGAACATTTGTGAAAAGATCTTTCGCACACGTGTTAATATAAATTATCGATATTTGTTTCGCACCTCAAATCTGCCGAATAAAGTGTACAAAAAGTCAAGCATCGTGTATATAATGTTCAGTAAATATTAAAACACGACCTATCCCAGCGTAGAGTGTCTTTAAATCAGTAACATTTGTTTACGTATGTATCAGTAAATCTTGTCGGAAAGTTATATTGGATCGAAATAAAATATTGCATGAAAAGTTCTAATAATTAAAACGATATTGTCAAATTGACGACGCTAACTATTTTGAATAAGAAATCAAATATATAAACACAACTACATTTACAAAATAATGTTCAAGATATTGTTGTTTATCGACCAAAAGGCGACGAGTTGGATTTCTGATGCGAATGTTTTAGAACAACGAATGTGTTAACTTATTAACTACATATTATATCATCGGGTGTTAAATGGTCGATTAACAACGATTATCTAAAGATAAGTTACACTCTTACAGGATATAATTAATGATTTAAGATATTATGCTTTTAAGTTTTACGAGAATATACGCGTACTTTATGTCTAGGCGTGCATATTTTCGTCCGCAAAAATGAACTTCAACCGGTAGAGCGTGACCAATACGTCGCCATCCCACGATATTACGTTTTCTGAAACAAATTCTACATTAACATCTTTATTAAGGACGCTTCACGAGCCCACGTAATTTAAATAATATCGCTGTCTCGTAATTTCAAACATTCGTTGTGGGCTTATTGAGATAAAGTACACAATCTCGAGTAGTCAGCGATATTAATCATTTCGTTTTCAGTGACACTTTCTACATTTAGTTAAGCTCAGGTGATTTATTCAGAAAAGGGAAAACTACATTCACTGAATGTGATTTAAATGTACTGCAACCAAGGCACGCAAGCTGTTGTAATTTCTGTCGCGGTATTGATGAAATGTGACGGTGTACTGTATACACGTGCTGGAAATTAATTAAATAATTTGTGGGTGGAGATTTATGTTTTAATAACTGCGGAAGATAATTGATTAAATAAACAGCGATTTGGATATGGCGAGGAAAGTCCCGTGAGTATACTTCTATCGTTGGTAGATTAACTGGCTATGTTTAATTCGTATGTTTGTGTATTTGATTAGTGTTCATTTCACAAATCGATATCATGTAACATATGTAGACCTACGGCCCGAAATACAATTACAAGGAATACAATGTTTGAGTAAACGAAACTGGTTCAAATTCATGTATACCGGTATATCAACTTTTATGACTGCAGGCCTTATTTATTATTTGTTTTGATATTACGAACAAATACTAACATATTAACTAGGGATGGGACCGAATATTCGAATATTCGAAAATTGGCCGAATATTCGAATCCAAAATTCATATTCGAATATTCTATTTTAAAGCAAAGACAAAGATATAAGTACATGTACAAAGTCGCAGTTTTGGTTTCCATTATAAGTCATTGCTTTAATAACAGCTGTCATCAATGAAAAAGATAATTGGCAAACGGGAGGGTATGAGGAGAGGGACCAATCGTCAATTAACCCTCAATTCAGAGTTTTGCAATATGTACAAACTATTTTCGGAAAATAAGTCAAAAATGAAAGGAAGTTTATGTGAAACATTAACGTATATTGCCATTTGTTTTATTTGATAAACATTTAGAAATCTGTGTTTTTACAGGCTTTTTAACCTCATCGTTCAATTGTATAAACAGTGGTTAATATAAACTGTAGCAACTTCATTACCGAAGTTATGTTCATAGTAATGTTACCACCATAAATTTGTATTTGTATAAACGACGGTTACTTCTGTGTTACCTAACCATTGAAATTTGTTAACTTACCACTGTAAAATTACCGACAATTCAACCCTGAAAATGACGTCGTTTTCGCGCAATTTGTCAGACGAACATTGTCCAATATAGCCTATGAATATGTCACAAAAGAAATAAGCGGAAAACGGACTAAAACGTTAAATGACAAAGAGTTGGACGTTTTTAAGAACTTAATGAAAGACAATCTTCATAAAATTAAAGCAAATCAAAGCGGCCAGCCGGCCACCCGTTACTTAATAAGTAATGGACACCATGCTCGTTGTAGTCAGAAACTTTATCATTTAAAGCCCAATTAACACTCAAAATAAACGAATATTTCGTAAAATATTTCGTTATATAAAGTTAACCCATAAAAAACAGTGTTCCTCAAAGCAATAGCCAAAATTTTAAGGCTAAATGTGGTCTGGTAACATAGATTTAACAAGATACAATGTTACCAGACCACATATAGCGTTGAACTGATGGCTATTATATAAGGAACACTGATTGTTTATGTGTAAACTTTATTTTACGAAATTACTTTACGAAATATGCGTTGCTTTTGAGTGTTAATGGGGCTTTAAAAGGATCTGTCTGGTTATGATTTGTACGCATTAAAACGCAAAACTCATTAATTTATCGTGATGATATAACTTTTTTGGTAAATTTACATTAGCGACACGGTAATTCACATGGACCGAAGTATGGTGCAAGGTAGCAATAAATAAAATTTATTATCGAATCCCGGGTAAATACAGTTTCATGCAACTGCAGCGCACGTTTTGTAGCAATAAAACGAAACTTAAATATGCTTTTTTACATAATTTCACAAAATTTAGTATCGAATCCCGCTGTTTAAAGTTTTAATCAATAAAAGTGTGCGTTTTGCAAAACTGCGTTTTGCAATATAGATTCTAAATTTGAAATATGAAATGAGTAAAATACACATAAAATTATTAACTATTAAACGGTCAACACAATAACTAGCATGTTCACAACATAAAACACTTCACATGACAACATGACTCTTCGGTGAACNTAGTTTCTTAAGACTATGCGTCGAACCGCGCTGAAAACTGGGGTTCTGAAATGATAACTTAGGTTCTCGTGAGAACCTTAGCTCATGTTCCCTGAATAAAAATGTTTTTTATGAGAACCTTGGTTCTCATTCTGAGAACCTGGGTTCTTACCAGAACCTTGGTTTTGAAATAAGAACCTAGGCTATCGCCGTTTGATGCACATTTTATGATAACGTGGGTTCTGGTGAAGACCTAGGATATCGAATAAAAACTTGGGTTCTGGAAGCCATGTGCAATCATAAGCGAGAACCTAGGTTCTCAGAATGAGAACCTTGGTTCTCACGAAAAACCTAGTTTCTTGGGATTATGCGTCGAACCGCTTGCCATATACCAGCGCTTCTCGAAAACTTAGTACGTCAGAAGTTAGTATTGTGGTGCAACTATCTATTGCTCTTCTTGTTAATTTGGTCCAGTTTGGTTAAAATATGTATATGTGAAGTGAAACGGCCTACCATAAAAAAATCCCATACTTCAGGCATTTGTTATAATTAAGCTGAGCAGATATTTGTTTTATTATGATCCCCAAAAGAGGTGAGCATAAAGTCGACGCTTGGTCCGTCCATGCAAATTATTTTTTATAATTTAACTGAGTTTGCGGGGGATGATCCGAATTTCACCCTTCGATTGTATCCATCATATGTGTTTCCGTCCGTTCTTCCGTCTGTCCGTTCGTTTGTTCGGTACTTTGTTTCTGCGCGAGATACAAGGACGTAATGATCCGACTTTGATGAATGTTTCAATTCAGTATTGATATACGGAAGACATGCGCATATTTCCACGTCCTTTTGTGCCAGTTTTTTCCTGATAATTACTAACAAATTACTCATTAATTACAAATGATTTGTTGATATGCACATGAATGTTACGTATTATACTCTTAACCAATACACATATGTTTAATCTAAGTAAACTAATGATGTGGATGGATATGATGTTAAATTGCAATCAATGAGAACGACTGACACAGTTTCATTTTATCTTACTTCCGTTTTCAAGACATAACTCAATTTTTAACATCGACATCTTAACAAAATGATTCAAATGACATCATCAACTACATGCAGTGCAAAACAGTCGTTGACGAATTTTCGCGATGGGAAAACGATCTTTAATTAACATCTCCTGTTGATGGTCGCTCTTATAGTTGTCGGCGGTTGGAAGTTGGTGTGCGACCTGTGCTTTAATTCACAAAAACACCGTCTCTACGCATCAGCCTTTATGTTTTTGATTACGTAATCTGAAACAAACACTCATATAACAGGTATTTTGACACAAACAAAAACTTGTTTGAACTCGCAAGATGCAATCGGTTGCAGTTCAAAGCCTCTAATACTTAATTACATTTGGACTAAGATGCGTAAACAGTGCCAGTTAACCGCTCTACCGTGGCCTCCTTGAGATGAGATATCGTACGGAGGCCGTGTGATTATTATACGGCATTCTCACATTCATTTTTGCCTGAATAAAAAGGACACATATGGGAGTATTTTAGTATCGCATATGTACTACTGTCACACTGTTATCGTAAGGTTGTCACACCATGTGCGTATTGTACCCGTTCAATCGCAGTGCGCCATCATGGCGAGCATCGCGTGCCACCACAGAGGTAAAATATGGCTCGAAAGTCAGATTAATTTCGGCGAACGTAGTGTAAATAAAATGTTTCACATCAGACACATCAGACAACAGAAAGTACTTCAGTTGCATGATCGCTCATCCACGAGCACTGTGCTGGCAACATTTGGTCAACCGATAGGCACCTAGCTGTGTTTTTTTTTCTTCAGATCTATCGCCAGTATATATATCCTATGATCACGATTTTTAATGGGATTAAGTGGAGAGCCCGCTAATTGGTGAGAGTTTTCTATAGGTATCATGATATTTTTTGTTAACAAATAAGTATTTTTTTTTCAGTAAAGCGCAACCGCGCGTTTGAACGGTTAGAAAAATGTCGAATCAGTGTGGGCCGGACTTCATATTACATACGCGCGGTTGCACTTTCCATAAAAAATACTTATTTGTTTGAAAAATCATGATACCTATAGAAAACTCACGAATGAGCGGGCTCTCCATTTTATACTATTAACAATGGTGAAATATTTAAAAAAGACATCCTTAAAAATGTTATCTGGGTCGCGCTTTATTCTCACAACACAGATCTTAAAAAGTCAGGTGGTATATAGGCACCGTGTATTCTAACTTAACCATGCTTATTTATGATAAACAATATGTTTCCATCTAGCTATAGAATATAGTCATAACGAGGGTTATATATATAAAGTCTATGTATTAAGGCGGATCTCTATGCCGAACTCATCGTTATTTTATATATGCCTTAATTAACTGGAATACATTTCCAGGCTAGTATCTTTCTATTTCCTCGTTGTCTCTTACAATACACAGTATACATGCGCTAAATGCATTTTGTAGATAAACCGCAATTTAAAGACAGCAAAATACTTATCCAACGGCGAGAAGTGACTACCTTTATACAAGAAAATATTCCAAACTTAAACAGACCCTTTAATACTTTACAAAAAATGGGGAAATATAGCGATCAGTGTAACTTTCAAAATGTTTGCGATTTATTAACTAAGTGTTGTGTAACCCGAATTGTAGTCGTAAAAACGCTTTATGGTAGCTTATCCGGGTTCCGGCCGAAAATACTGACCTTGCCGGTGGAATAATTTGTCGAAAATGCTTTCGACGCTTGCTTCAAAGACAAGTATGTACATAACGCAATTTCTTAAAAGTTCTTAAGCTATTTACATTTTGAAATTCATCCAATTCAGCTCGCAATCAAGCTTATCATGACACTCAAATAATCGCAATTTTACATCGTCAAAGTTGTGGGTGGAGAACGTTTTTAACTGTTTACAGAGTGGTTACTAACCACCTTTGCCTGAAACGACGCACTTTACTGGCCCTACCATTATCGTAAACGCTTAAGTCAGAAGTGTTGGCTAATTTGATGTCTATATGAATGCAATTCTGTGTATGATAATTCAAGGTGACACTTGGCAGTTAGCTCAGTTTAGCACTAGTCAATATAAATTGCCGCCAGAGTCTTTTTACGATTTTTGCTTTGGCAGACTCTCGGCATCAATACTCCACTGTATCATTTTAATAGCGAGAGTTCCGCCACGAATTTTGTGCGCATCACTCCTGAACTTAAATACACACATATTTGTGACTATTATGAAAGAACGTTGCCTAAATAATATATATGGAGCAAAATAAATTGAAATTTACTTGTTAATAAACAATATTTCAAGTTTGTTTCATCCAATATAAATCCTTATAGTAAATGTTCATGTTATCTTCCTTGGTCTGGAGGTTAAATTCAACTATGTTTGTAACTGAGCTCGAACAAAAAACTAAGTTTGCAATATGCGCAAAACAGTAAGAAATGAAATTGGAAATAATAATCATAAGAAGATAAAGAAGCAAAAGAAGAATTATAACTAGCTTTTACAATACTAATCGTAGTTGATACCCCAAAAGTAATAGGTACGAAATAGCTATGGTACAGATCAACAACAACAACAACAATGCCAAAATGGCGGCCTTGAAGAAAATGATCGTTCCATGTCTATGATTTCGAATGAAATACAGGTAATTTGTGTGATCTAAGTTCATATGTTTCAAACAACAGGTAGATTTTAGATATATACACTTGTAAATACTGTAATTCCCATAATAGTATTGTATTTATTTTCTGTTATGGTTTTTACAGACCGGAGTTTCAGCGTTCAGATTTATCAGAACGCGAATTATTTCAGCTAAGTTTAGCACTAGACTACAATTTCCAAGGAAGGCAGGATCAATAACCGGCCTGGCAAGATAAATTGGCAATGAAATGTCTTGTACATCCTTTCTCCCCATACCTCTGATTCAAGAAAGGGCAGTTGGAGGTTATTGGCACTTACCATAGTTCTTCTTGAATGCTCTGAGCTTTTATCAATACATTCATACAGCTCAGACCCTGAGGGTCAATAGCTGGGAGTTGGATTATAACATCTAGCATTAACCCAGAAAAAGTAAAGAGTACTTTTTAAAACTGAACGCTTCTACTAGTATATCCGCTAACTCAGGAAAATGTGAGTTTGTTGACTAATACTTGTTGAAAACTGCCTGGAATTCAACTAAAAAAATCAACAAAAATGTCTTGCCTATCTAATATGTGCAGAGCAAGTTAGGCCCTAAGCTATTATTACCGTAAATACACTAATATAATACGCACTCATGTATAATACCCACCCCAAGTTTGTTCTAAATTTATCAGTTAAAATTGAAAATCCGAGTACAATACACACTAAAAAAATCAGTGTCCGAAATCGGCCATGACACTGTCATTTCCGAAAAAATGTGTCAGTATATTTTTGTGTTGTGAAAATAGCAAATCAATTTGGCGTTATCAACCATCTCGTCTACTGAATGTAATAACTAGGGTAACTGACATTTTGTAAATTGTTCAGGATTGCATATTGTCTGAAATACAGTAAGAGCACTTACGTGATTTTTTGCATTCAAAATATTTCAGTGTTGAAATTAACGTTACTGCTTATTTCTTAATTATTTATTGTTTTAAGAAAGATATCTCTATTTGGAGTTTTGTTTTGTTTTTAACCAGGTTTTCGGAAGGAAAAAACTGGTTATTAGATTGGCGAATGCGTTGGCTTGCTGGCTGGCTGGCGGGTGGGCGGAACAAGCTTGTCCGCTCTCTAATTCAAATAGTTTTTATCCGATCTTTACGAAACTTGGTCAGAAGTTGTATCTAGACAATATCTAGGTCAAGTTTGAATATGGGTTGTGCCGGGTTAAAAACTAGGTCAAGGGGTTACTTAGTGCGTTTTAAACATTGAGCATGTTGTCGCTCTCTAATTCAAATAGTTTTCATCCGATCTTTACGAAACTTGGTCAGAAGTTGTATCTAGACAATATCTAGGTCAAGTTAGAATATGGGTCATGCCGGGTCAGAAACTAGGTCACGGGGTCGAAAAACATATTGATTTTGAAACAAGGGGGGTAATTGTGACGAACAATCAGTAGCAATGCACATTTTGAGTTGCAGTTGTCTCCCTTTATCATACTTTTTTTTATTGAAAACCTGGTTTTGTGACAATTTTGTCCCTTGTTCAAATTTTATTATAATACTTATCATAAAATTGGAATACAGAAAAATGTTTATTATTATAATTAAACAGTTTTTTGCTTCTCCTTAAAATTTAACAAAATGTCAGTTACTCTACTTTTTACATTCAGAAAATGACATTGTAAGCTAATGTCAATTTGGAAAATTTGGTAAAAACATTATTTTTACCCAAAAGGTTGTCTTATTATTTTAACAGTTGATGTATATCACCTTAATAAACACAAAAATGGAAAAAAGTAAAAATGTATAAAAATGTCAGTTACATGACTTATTTCATTCAGTAGACGATCTGTTTCACAGTTATAACCCGGTATATTGATCGTGATGTGTTATCGGGCCATTGTCATGACAGTTGCATAATCAATATCTCCGTCTATTGTTAATATTACCTATGATTGTTTTATTTACGCAAACATGTGGTTGATTTTATACCAATGTGACAATTTGACGACAATGCTTTCTAAGACAAATGGTTGCCCTGAAAAGGGCTGTTTTGTTGTTTCTCGCTAGTGACAAGTCGATCACAGGTCACTTTTGTAGAATCCCTCGAAATCGCTCTCGTCATCATCGCTTTGGAAAAAGCAAGCAATTTCATCGGAAGAAATGCCTGGCGGATCAACATCCGTGTAGAATGTCTCCTCTCCAGTTGGATCTGCCCCTAAATCTGGCCCCTTTTATCAACACCTCGAATACACGGGTCCCGCTGACAAGCGATGGCCCTTCTCAACACCTTGACCGATAACACAAGGGCCACCTGCTGACACCTGGGTCAAGCAGTCATAATTGAAAAAGAAAGAAACAGAGACGCTGTTTTTTATGTCCCCCAGTCTATACTGGGGGACATTGTTTTTGCCCTGTTTGTTTGTTGGTTTGCACAAACTTAAAAATTTGGCCATAACTTTTGAAATATTAAAGTTATCAACTTCATATTTGGCATGCATGTGTATCTCATGGATCTGCACATTTTGAGTGGTGAAAGGTCAAGNCATCTGTTAATAACCGAGTTATGGCCCTTTGTATCTTGTAAAAATGCTTTTTACTATAAGCTTACAGCTGTCCGGAGCCATATTTTGGAAGTGCTTTGGCGCATTTCATTGAAACTTGGTATGAGTACACTTGGTGTGAGTGTATATATAGATGAGCGAAAACCCATTACAGGTACAAATGAGTTTTAAAAAAAATATGAAAGGTACAACCCTTCACTTATACCTTTTCTTTTAGTTCTACACCCATCCACGAACAAATTTTTTAGGCGGGGGATATCAATTCAACGAATTTGCTTGTTTTTATAACATTTAGGCCTAAAAAAAGAAGTCTTGTTTCTGGTTACCCGACCGACCCTGTTTTTAACCGCCGACTCAAAAGTGTTTTCTGTTACAAAATCCGCATCCGAATTTTCTTTCTGAAATTTACGCATCTTCGGAAAGTTGCGTAAATTTCGGACATAAAATACGGATGCAGATTTTGTGAAAGAAAAAATGTTTTCAGTCCGCGGCGGTAAGAATATTTATTTGTACAGTAATTTACAGATAAAGACAATCTGGATCAAACATCTTCTTGTTAAGAACTATATCTTAAAGTAAGTACATGTACTATGATGTCATGCATTTCACACTGCTGATACCTGAAAATAATGACATCCTCACTGTGTTAAAAATTCAATTAAGTGTTGTGGTAAGAAAAAAGAAAAAAAAAGCCTACCTACTGACCCACATTTTTTGGGGCATGTAACCAGAAACAAACTTTTTTTTTTAGGCCTTAATTCAATTTGACAATTTTTTAAATGATAATTATGATAATAATAAAATAATAAGTAATATTATTATATATCTATAATACTGATGGTTGGTTTATTTAGCATGTATAGTAATATAGCCATGACAATTACCGTAAGCACAGTTGCCCCCCTTTGATGTAATGGTGTAATTCAAAATGGCTGACACGCAGCGAATAACAACGATTAAGTTGAAAATTTTCACAGGAAATATCTTGTTCTGCTCTACATTCGTATATAATATGCACCCCGTACTTGAAGAAAAATTTTGCAGGTAAAAAAGTGGGTATTATATTAGTGTATTTACGGTATGATACTTTTTATATAGGTAAAATTCATAAGAGCCAAACAATAGAATAATCATAGCTAGGGCTGTAACGATACATTCGAATATTCAAATTACTCGAATACGGCTGTGGACGAATCGTATTCATTATTCGCCACCTCCAGAACCGAATATTTGACGAATACAAACAACGTGGTTTCAAGTTTGAAAGTTTAATCATCGTATCTTACCTTAGAAATGAAGGTTCATACAATAAACCCCTATATTTAAATGTTCTGCTCCTTATTGCGGCGTTTTTCATTATGTTTACCCCACCCACTATGTTACACAGTGATATTAGCAACTACAATGGCGGGCACCGGTTGAATATTTACATTGAATTGAAAAATCTTTCGATGATTGTTTAATGTTTATTTAGGTAAATACGAGTGATTTGATTCTCAAACATACACACAAAGGATTAGCAGATGGAATTTCTTTTTTGTTTATCTTTACGACAATGATTGTGCAACTTATCAACAAACATGGAGCCTAGCAAAGGGAATGCTACAGTCACTAATGTGTCAACTGTTGACTCTTAATTGTTCTACTCAAGGCTTGTATGGGTACTAGTCATGTTTTCTCAAAAGTTTAAAAACTGTGTTCAAAGTTTAAGCAGTTCTAGTCAGTGTTTTGTTATTTCAAAGTGTTATATTTCATATTTTCAGTATGTAATGATACTCAATTAATCATATTGACAAATACTCATAGTTTCATACTATATACTGTCATTTCAGTTGTCAGTATCACTTTTGTTCATTGAAATTCATATTCGCGAATAAATATTCGTATTCGCCACCCTGTATTCGTGATACGTATCGTATTCGTCACCTAGTGTATTCGTTACAGCCCTAGTTNTAAGTTTTAGCCAAACAGAGCTTGAATAGCGAATTTTATTGGGAACCTATAGACCTTACATCGTTTTTTACGAATGTCGGGACAAATCGTCTCATATCGGGACGCCGGGACAAAGGGCCCAAAAGCGGGACTGTCCCGCCGAGATCGGGACGTCTGGCATGTATGATCTCCAAGGTCAAGGTCACAATTTGAGTTCAAAGGTAAATGCTTGTCCGGGCCATAACTATGTCGTCCATTGTGAGAGTTTAAAATCATTTAACACATTTTTTCACCATCATTGGATGGTGTGTCATGCGAAAGAATTACGTTGATATCTCCAAGGTCAAGGTCACACTTTGAGTTCAACTGTCAAAAATGGCCATAAATGAGCTTGTCCAGGCCATAACTATGTCGTTCATTGTGAGATTTTAAAATAATTTAGCACATTTGTTCACCATCATTCGACGGTGTGTCGCGCGAAAGAATTATATCAATATCTCCAAGGTCAAGGTCACACTTTGAGTTCAAAGGTCAAAAATGGCCATAAATGAGCTTGTCCAGGCCATGACTATGTCGTTCATTGTGAGATTTAAAAACTACTTGGTACATTTGTTCACAATCATTGGACGGTGTCATGCGAAAGAATTACGTCAATATTTCCAAGGTCAAGGTCACACTTGGAGTTCAAAAGTCAAAAATGGCCATAAATAAGCTTGTCAGGGCAATAACTATGTCATTTATTGTGAGATTTTACAATGACTGTACATTAATTTTGTTAACAGTCATTGGACGGTGTGTCATGCAAAAGAATTCAAGAGTTTAAAAGTCAAAATGGCCATAAATAATAATGGCATAATAATTCTTAAAAATCGCCATAAATTAAGCTTCTCTTGTTTTGTGAAGACAGCATGCAAAATATTCTGTGTCAATGCAGTATGTGGGGGTATACGTCACGTCTGTGACAAAGCTCTAGTTTAATTCACAATTTTGAAGCATTTAATAGCAAAGCAACAACAGGGCCCTTGCTACACTTTGGGGGATTGGAGCTGGGGGCCTTAGAAGGGGGGATTTCGTGTTGTTTTTGGCGAAAAGGGGAATTTTAGAAGATCTTTTCATCAACCATTCAAATTGCTATATTTTAATGTAATTTACATAAATATACATTTGATCAAAGGTTTATAGCATGATACCAGCTGGCAACATAGGTATAAAAGTTTAAAAAAAATAAAAAATGGAGGGGGGGATTTTAGCTGAAATAGGGGAAAAAAGTATACTTTTTTAAGTGTGGAATGGGGCCGAATTTTGGCCCCAAAAACGGCCAATCGAGGGCTTTGTAACAACAACAATTATTTCCCAATTTTTGTTAAAACGTCGTGATTTTTCCCAATCCAAAGGGACCCGGCCCCATTCCAAAATGGTTGTAAAATACCATTGTAAAATTAAATGTCCAAACATTTAGAGTCATTAATTTTGGACAAAAACCCGTATGCCCGAAACTTAAATCATGGAAAATAAATATTTAGGCTTAAAATGGGGGTTTCTTAAAATTTAGAGTGCCCGAAACCGAAGTAATTATGCTAGTAACATTCTTTTCTGTCATTGAAGTATTTCTTGACGAACTAACCATCGGTCATCTTTTTTGGGGTGGGGGGGCGGGTAAGGGAATGGTAAGTTACTGTTATTTTGGAACAGTGAGAACAATCTGAAGGCCAATAATATGAAAAAAATCATGATTTTTTTTTTTATTTGCTAGGAGATAACCGAGTTAACAGTGTTGATCGCTATTTTATCAACTTTAAGCAACCCCTTAAATAGAAGCTCTGATAGTTGGCACCATGGCATCCTGTGTTCTACACCAACTCTACATTTTAGGCCAATGCTGCTGGTTCGCTCTGGGGCCACCATGCCAGTGAAGAGAGAAGAGGGGGTCATTGAGGTCAATATGATAACACTCCCTACCTGCCTCTAGTTGATCAATTAAATTAAGAAGTGAATCTGTAACATAGCTACATGATTTAATAGTATCATATTATGTTCAACATACCGATGTATATTATAGCAGAACATTTAAAAAAAGTATTTTTGCAACAGAAATATGTTAAATGTATTTTTCTTTATCCCATACTGAAATAATTAATTTGGAGAAGTTAAAATATTTCATTCCAAAACAGAGATAACTGTTATATCTAATTAATTTGATTGGACAAATAAGTCAATATGAGATTAAGTCACCCCTGAAATAACTAGAATTACTGTCAAAATACTTTTGAAAAATAAATGAACAAGTTATTGCTTGAAGGCCAGTGGTGTCGCGTTCTGAGAAAACTGGACAAAATGCATGTGCGTAAAGTGTCATCCCAGATTAGCCTGTGCAGTCTGCACAGGCTAATCTGTGATGACTCTTTCCGCCAAAACTGGATTTTAAGAAGAGACATCATTTTAACGAAAAATTCCATAAAAGCAGAAATTGTCGTCCCTGATAAGCCTGTGCGGACTGCACAGGCTAATCTGGGATGACAATTTACGCACAAGCATTATGCCCTGTTTTCTCAAAACACAACACAGTGTTTCCTCTGCAGGTTTATGAGAACCAGGAGGATTACCCGCCGTTTATAAACCCACCGCTTCCTCTGGCCGAGAAGATTATGTACTGGAAGAATGCCAACGAAGTCTACTTTGGGCCGGATCGCGATGTTAAGAACTTCCCCCACTTTGAGACCCGGGAGACGATCCCCGAGACATACCAGTTCTACCTGATCCCCACAAACTGGTTCATGAACCTCTACCCCAGGCTGGGAGTCTCAGGTAAGTTCAGGGCCCATACCTCTACCCAACCCATGGGAATGACGTCGGACCTTGGACATTTCTGATAAACTTTGCTGAGTCCAGTATTATTCCCAAAACTGTCAGTTCTTTTGTCCAACAAACAAAACAATGATAGGTAAAACTTTGTTTTGGTTAAAAGGGAAAACAAAACTAGGAATATGTAAAATAAATAAATGGACTGGTTTATGTTTAGTTTACTTCGATAGATTGTTTTAAATTTAAAATAAAACGGATTTTACCATCCAGTTGAAAGCTTTCTTCACTTTTAAATAATAGTTTTACTGTATGTTTTTATAGAACATGTTTTAATTTATTTGTTATTTTATTGTATTAAGAATTGTTAATTGTGAACGTCATAATGATAAAAATAAACTCTATAAAAGGTATTTTCTATTGTTTGGTTAAAGAAGAAAAAGGTCCGGTAAATTCTGGTGAGGTCCGGTAATTTTTTTTAGTGTTATGGGACCTTATGTCCTGTAAGTTTTTTGTGTCTTTTGCATGGGTTGCTCTATCCCAGGCTGGGAGTCTCAGGTAAGTGCAGGACCCATACCAAAGTTATGCATTGTCTATTGTTGTTGCCCATGATATCCTTATCAAACTGTAAACTCGTTAGATACTTTTTTAATAACTTTTTAACTTTTGTCCCTTACTCAGACAATGGTCAAGTCTCATATAAATTTGTATTTTAAATATGCTTGTTTTACAGTTTTAAATTAGAAGATTTGAAGTGCATCTTTATCACATTGAATCCTAAGTGAAAAACACACATTAAAACTGACTACCATTCTCGGTGCTTGGTGGTTCTTGCTCCATAGAATGAGCGGTGTCAAGCAAAAATGGGTCTTATTCCATATGTGGCCAGCGTACCTCAAGACAAGCCTGCACATTCGTGCAGTGTGGTCAGGAGCTCCCGATTCCACTAAAGAGATTCAAAACCTCACATGACTTTCGCAGACAAGGAACCGCCTGACCAGAGTGCACCAACATGCATGCTGGTCAGGTGATACGCTGAATGCATAGGAGCCTCGCTGTGTGAAAAGGTATTCAATGCATGTGCGTACAGTGTCGTCCCAGATAAGACTGTGCAGTCCCTACAGGCTAATCAGGGATGACACTTTCCGCTGTTATTGTATTTTTCGTTTAAAGGAAGACTTCTTGAAGAAAATCCAGTTTAGGCGGACTATACAGGCTAATTTTGGACAACACTTTACGCACATGCATTAAACCCCCTTTTCACTGAGCGATGTCATATGTTATAACACCCATTATTGCCCGCCACGGCTCCCATTACCTCTGCCTGTGTGCTGGTGTTGCAGGCTGCTACTCGCTCACGCTGTTCTCCTTCGCGTTCCTGGTTGGCAAGGAGTTGGTGAGCATACATGAGATGCTGGAGCGCGGGGTCGAGCTCTTCGTCTGGGGCTTCCTGATCACTAAGCTCGGCATCCATTGGGGACGCCTCATGGATAAAGAGGTCGCGGTATGTATTTGTAGGGACTGAAACCAAGCCTTTTTTGCATGCTTTAGCAAGGACCTTATATAGGCCTGTTTCCCCAAGGGAAAGGCCCCTTCTCTAAAGAGAATTTTTTTAAAATAATACAAGTTTCCCCAAATTTTAAGCTTGCTTAGCCTTTAGGGAAAAAATCCCATTTCTTATTTTTGTATGCCCCCCGAAGGTGGGCATATAGTGATCGCACTGTCCGTCTGAAATTCCATCACACTTTGCGTTTAGGTTTCACTTTGCGTTTAGGTTTACAAAAATGTGGAAAAAGGGGGCATATGTCATCCTATGGTGACAAGCCTTGTTTAATACTTTTTTCCCCAAAATGGAAGGCTAGGCCCTTCCCCAAATCAAGAAAAAAGCCCTGCAAGCTTTATAGGCTCGAGGAAAGGGACCGAAGCCTTCAAATATGGGTAAAAATAGGGCTGTTAAACCAAAAAGGGTGTAACTTTAAACCATGATGTAACGGATAGGGAAATGGCCTTACTTGATGTATGTTTAATTTTATGGAAAACTTCATTATCCTTAAGAACAGTTCAAGAGGATGTAATCTTTAAACTTTACACTGTTAATCCAATATAACGTGCTCTGTTATAATGATTAATCCAATATGACACAGAGGCGTATTGGCACCTTTCTTTCTCCAACCTTCCATTTCTGTCCTAAATGAAATAACAAAATGGTGCCGCCCATACATATCTCTTAGTCACGCCAGTTTCCGCCCAGTGAGGTTACAGGGATTTATTGGCTTTTGGATAACAAAATTAAGACAAACATTGCTACAGTTCATCATTGGTGAACATCCATCCGTTTCATTGATATTCTAATAAGTAAGATTTTTCTTTGAATGTGTTGTTTTGTATTTTTGCCTGTGACAGTTCTGCAGTGGATCAATGCCATTCTGTGGTTTAACCCTGTGCATGCTGGGAAATTTGTCGTCTGCTAAAATGTCCTTCTGCTGAATTTCTAAAATAAGCATTTTCTTTGATTTTTTTTTCAAAGAATACTATCAGAATAGCGAACAGTTTTGATCCTGATGAGACGCCACGTCTCATCTGGATCCAAACTGTTCGCAAAGGCCTTGAAAATTCGGTTCCAGCGCTAAAAGGGTTAATCACTACATGTCTATCATGCAGTGCTCCAGCTATGCCTAAATGGAAGGGCGCTCCGCCCTGCCTTTCCAAAGCTCCGCCCTGCTCTGCCCTTTTATAACAAGAAACATTTTTTTTTTATGCTCCCCATATATGGGGGAGCATATACAGTCTTCAAAATTAGCACACGCCCGATCGCCCGTGGCGAGTAAAATTACTGGCGGGCACATAAAAAAATTCACGTTTGTGGCCCGCCGGGCATGTAAATTATTGAAGCCAATTGACAGTTTATAAAAAAATCGTAAGTTGTTCTTGATATTTGCAAATCTATTTTTCAATTTTGCGAACAAACACCTTGCCGGAAGTTGTAAAACAATGAAATTCGATTGGTTTAACAACACGCACCTGCTTGCCACGTCATCGTTATTGTTTTTGACCGATGCAGTTCGGTCACATTCGGTTCTTATCGACGGTTTCTCTAGACATTAATTGAGAAGATGCTTTTTGAATCGATCGTTTCAATCAAGTAATACGCTTCCGTTTTTGTCAATGTAAACAAATGTCATTGTCGACATAGAGGCTATGCAGTATCTTAGGTATGTTGATGGGGCTAAGCCCGATAAAGCACTTCCAAAATAGAAAATTGACAATGATTTAGAGAAAAAGGAAGCCAAGAAATGGTACGAGGACACCAGAGAACGCTCTTTTCAAGAGCACTGGTGTAACGATCGACCGTCTTAATTCTAGTGACTGATTAGATGTAATTGTATTCACTACTATTGAAACAAATGTTCTGCTTTACTATGTGTAGCATGTAAGTGTTAAAATGTTGTGATTTGTTATATTTTTGGTTAAAAAAGTTTGGGCATGTAAAAAATATGTTGGGCATGTAAAAATTCTTAAGTAACTGGCCCGACTGGCATGTAACTTTTCAAAGCTAATTTCGAAGACTGC
>VMBQ01000285.1:20598-104332 GCA_007657795.1 Dreissena rostriformis
TTCACAGGGTAATGGCCCTTTGAAATTTTCCATTGTACATATAGTGCAATTCTTGTCCGAGCTATTTCTCAGCAACTTATTACGGGAATTCAATGAAACTTTATGGGAAGCTTCACTACCAACAGGAGTTGTGCATATTATCAGCCAGTTATGGTCGGATGATTTTTCAAAGAGTTATGGCCCTTTGAAATTTCCCATTGTACATATTGTGCAATTCTTGTCCGAGCTATTTCTCAGCAACTTATTACGGGAATTCAATGAAACTTTATGGGAAGCTTCACTACCAACAGGAGATGTGCATATTATCAGCAGGTTATGGTCGGATGATTTTTAGCTCAAAGGTTTTCGAAGAAAACCTGAGGTATTGTCATAGCCCTCTCGTCCTTCCGCGTCGTCGTCGTCCGAAAACTTTAACATTGGCCATAACTTTTGCAATATTGAAGATAGCAACTTGATATTTGGCATGCATGTGTATCTCATGGACCTTCACATTTTGAGTGGTGAAAGGTCAAGGTCATCCTTCAAGGTCAAAGGTCGAAAAAACTTATTTTTGTTTTTGTTTTTTTTCATTGGTTTTTCATGTGTATCTCATCGACCTGCACATTTCGAGTGGTGAAAAGGTCAAGGTCAATGATGACCTTCAAGGTCAAAGGTCAAAAAAACAAATTCCAAGCACATTGGCCATAACTTTTGCAATATTGAAGATAGCAACTTGATATTTGGCATGCATGTGAATCTCATTGAGCTGCACATTTTTAGTGGTGAAAGGTCAAGGTCATCCTTCAAGGTCAAAGGTCAAACATTTTTTATTTTTTGGGGGGTTTTTCATGTGTATCTCATCGACCTGCACATTTGGAGTGGTGAAAAGGTCAAGGTCAATGATGACCTTCAAGGTCAAAGGTCAAAAAACAAAATCCAAGCACCCACAGCTGAGCGTTGGCACCCGCTATGCGGTGCTCTTGTTCACAGAGTTATGGCCCTTTGAAATTTTCTATAAACTGTACATAAAGTGCAATTCTTGTCCGGGCTATTTCTCCCCAACTACTGACTGGAATTCAATGAAGCTTTATTGGAAGCTTAACTATCTTGAGGAGATGCGCATGTTATTAGTGGGTTCTGGTTAGATGATTTATTTAGAGAGTTATGGCCCTTTGAAATTTTTAAGTTGCTAAACCATCCATTGTATTATTTTGTCCAAAGTTATGCTCCTCAAGACGTTTCCTTTTATCTGAATATATAGTGCACTATTGTAAAAAAAAAAAACTTTGGGGAGCATCACCCGTCTCCGACGGTTTCCTGTTTATTTATTTTTTTTACAAATAATTTATTAAAATCTTATTACATTGTTATTAAATTATTCCTCACTGTAGACATTTTATTTGCATGGTTTAGTAATAATAGAAAAAATATATATCTAACAATTATTAATAATATAAAAATGAATATGCAACAAGCAGTCTGCAAAATTAACCCATCGCCTGATCGCCAATGAGATGAAATCTCGGCTCTGGCGATTGAAGAATTGAATATAGATCGCCTGAATTGCGATGAAATATAAATCCGAGAAAATACACCAATAAATAATTAATTTCGGCATTTCAGGTGTAAATTCTTACAATGACACCGCTTGGTTACTTCCCTGAGTTTTCTTTCATTAGTGATTTCCCTTTGATGTTATAGAGTGTAAAGTCCGGCTCTCGTATTTCAAAAGTCGTAATACTTTTGGTAAACTGAACTTGCATTCTACGCCGTTAAATGAAATAATAGTGCGAGGGTTTTTATAAATTAAGTTAAACGGTTGAATGTGTGTTATTAATGGCTTTGAAATAACAGTAACAGTGTTTATCATTCATATGATTAAGATCATTACCTGTGAGCACCGGCTTTGTATTTTTACTGGTAAATACTTGCTGCAGAGAATTACACTTTTATTATTCTGCTAAGGTCAACAATGTTTAAACTGAAAGCTCAGACGTCTAGGTCTGTCCCTGTCCTTTCATGATAATGTCATTGTAAATTTTTTTTTTTTTTTTCTGGCTATGAAAAATTTCCTCTGGCTATGACATTTTCAAAGTTTCATAGCCAAATGGGCTTTAAAGACAAAAAAGTTAGTTTTGCAGACTGCAACAAGGAGCATTTTGGATATGACCGCACATTCATAAGTGCCCTTTTGACAAAAGTTCCGCGTGTGAAAGTGCCCTTTTTACAAAATAGCCCCCCTGCCTTTTTCAAATCCTAGCTGGAGCACTGCTGTCTTTGTGTGTTATTAAACAGCAAACTATACTATAAAACAACTACTGAAGATTTCTTTAAAAAAAAAAATATTTGTGAAACTTTCCTTGATGTCCAGCACTACTGAAGCAGTGAGATATGCTCTGGGAAAACAGGGCTTAATGCAGTCCGCATAGGGACGACACTTTCTGCCTACACTGGACTTTCTTTAAGAAGGGACTTCTTTGAACAAAAACTAAATTAAAAAAATAAAAGCAGAAAGTTTTGACCCTGATTAGCCTGTGCGTACTGCATGGGCTAATCTGGGACCACACTTAACAAACATGCCTTTTACCAAGTTTTCTCAGAATGCAACTCTGTATTAAAGCAGTGAGATGCCTTGTTTGTTGCAGAAACTTCGCCACGACAAATACGAGGTCCCTCTGAACACGGCGCTGAGCACATACAACTCACAGGTGGCGGCCATTACACAGAAGATTGACACACAGAAAGCTGTGCCCATCATTTACACGGCCAAACAGGTTTAAGAATTGGGTCTTGTATTTATTATTATTCATCAGAAATGCGGAGGAGACCCCAAGCAAATCAAGTGCATGTTTCCCTTTTAAACTGGCAGAAGGACTGTTTGTCAGAAGTTTAATACTTTTTTCTCCATTTTGGAAATATGACCTTACTCCATAGAAAAAGATAATTTTAGCGTTAATTCACCTTATTTTGGGAAAAAATACAATTACTGATACAATTTTAAAAAGTTGTAATGTTCTTAATAGTCAGTAAAATTGTTATAACATCTTCACAAATCTGAATATTTCGAAACTTTTTCCAACCTCTGATAGTAAAACCGTCATTTGGGAATGTTTGGATCATAATTATCTATACCACTTGTTATGACAATACAGTAGTCCCCATACTGGATACCCCATCTGTTGTTGTAGGAGACCCTAGAACTGCAGCTTGAGGCACAGTACAGGCAGCGTGTAAAAGACGTCTTCGCAGCAGTGAAAAACAGATTGGTAAGCAGAGCAGATGTGCAACATGTGTGGTAGAGGTATTAACATGTGTGGTAGAGGCCTTAACATGTGTGGTAGAGGCCTTAACATGTGTGGTAGAGGCCTTAACATGTGTGGTAGAGGTATNCGCGAATAAATATTCGTATTCGCCACCCTGTATTCGTGATACGTATGGTATTCGTCACCTAGTATATTCGTTACAGCCTTAGGTATTAACATGTGTGGTAGAGGGCTTGACATGTGTGGTAGAGGGCTTAGCTGTAGGTTTAGTTGTGATGTGATTGTCATAATAAGTTGTCAAATTACCTGTATGTAAAGACTGGTTGAATGTTCATTTGTAGCATCTTGCGAATTATGTTGGAATTTGTATTGATGCTTCTTTTGTCACAACATGTATAGGAATGGCCAGATTGAAAAGCCATGCTGTTTTAAGATTATTCACCTTCTAAATGAGAAATCGTGGCTTTTAAAATTGACTTGCTGCAAATGAATATCACCTATTGGCTAATTGAGCCTTGTTCTGGGAAAACTAGACTTAATGCTTGTGTGTTGTGCCATCCCAGATAAGCTTGTGCAGTCAGGGACAACACTTGCCGCCTAGACTGGATTTTCGTTTAAAAGAGACTTCCTTTAAACAAAAATAACCATAAAAGCGAAAAGTGTCGTCCCTGATTAGCCTGTGTGAAATTACAGTCTAATCTGTGACATTACTTTAAGCTCAGTTTTCCCAGATCGAGGCTAAATTTGCTGACTTGTATCAACACTTGTTTTGCGCCCTACAGGACTACCAGGCAGCCCGTGAGGCGGCCGAGCGCAAGTTTGAGCAGCAGATCATGGTGAACTGGATTGTAGACGGCGTGAAGTCGGCCATCACCCCACAGCAGCAGAAGGAGACTCTGCAGTCATGCATCAAGACTCTGCAGGGACTGGCCAAGACTGCCACCTTGTAATCATGTAGATTCATAGAGAATTTGTGTTAGTGATTTGACATTTTGTGATGACGTTTAAATTTGTAATACGACCAACTGGTGGGCATCTTAAAATGTTACTTTGGAATTTTGAGCTGATTTTCAATCAATGATAAACCAGTGTGAAGGCTATTGTAATTAAAAGAGCTCTGTTAAAAATATCATTTGATGTTTTTTGGTGTAAATGATGTATTGGCTGAGAATAAAATATTTAAATACACTTATTGGCATCGATTGTTTTCTGTTCAAAGTCTTTGATTTATTGTGATATTGTTGTGTTAACAGTGAAATAAAACTAGATAAAATATTGTTTACAAACCTTTTCATTCATAAGATGCTGATGAAGTATCTAGTAATTGTGAAGTAAAACAAACTTTCAGAAGATCATTATGCTATTCCATATGAGCCACATTGTGCAATAATGGGTCTTGTGCCATATGTGACCAGCGTAGACCAGGCCCCGTGTTCACAAAACATTTTTTGCAATTGAAAAACGATTTTGCTTGTCATCGAAAATGGATTTCCATTGTAGTTGATAGGCAAAAATGAAAATCGATGTCAGTTAAAATCGATTTTCGATTGCAAAATCGTTTTGTGAACACGGGGCCAGACTGCACAGACCAGTCTGTCTATATTTCTGTCTGGAAGTACCGCTTGTGTTGAATATTTTTCAATCTTTGTAGTTAAGAACATAAACCTGACACTGACTGTATATACATCAATGTATTTGAGTACTGTTATAATGAATACATTAGTTTCTGTGCTGGAATCAGATCAATTATGTACAAGACTATACCGCTAACTTACTGCAATGTGTCAGTATTTTGATAATTGTTGCAAGCTATACATAGTATAATGTTGGTGACAAAATATCCAGTTAATGTCAGTGAGCTATACAGAGTGTCCAGTTAATGTTGATGTGCTAGTATCCAGGTTACCCAGTATTCAGTTAATGTTGGTGAGCAATACGCAGTAACTGTTGAATGTTGGTGGGCTTTACTCAGTATCCGGTTAATTTTGGTGAGCTATACGCAGTATCTGGTTAATGTTGGTGAGCTACATGTATATGCAGTATCCGGTTAAAGTTGGCGTGCTATATGCAGTATATGGTTAATGTTGGTGAGCTATACGCAGTATATGGTTAATGTTGGTGAGCTACATGTATATGCAGTATCCGGTTAAAGTTGGCGTGCTATACGCAGTATATGGTTAATGTTGGTGAGCTATACGCAGTATATGGTTAATGTTGGTGAGCTACATGTATATGCAGTATCCGGTTAAAGTTGGCGTGCTATACGCAGTATATGGTTAATGTTGGTGAGCTATACGCAGTATATGGTTAATGTTGGTGAGCTACATGTATATGCAGTATCCGGTTAAAGTTGGCGTGCTATACGCAGTATATGGTTAATGTTGGTGAGCTATACGCAGTATATGGTTAATGTTGGTGTGCTATACGCAGTATCCGGTTAATGTTGGTGAGCCATACGCAGTATATGGTTAATGTTGGTGAGCTATACGCAGTATCTGGTTAATGTTGGTGTGCTATATGCAGTATCCGGTTAATGTTGGTGAGCTATACGCAGTATATGGTTAATGTTGGTGAGCTATACGCAGTATATGGTTAATGTTGGTGAGCTATACGCAGTATATGGTTAATGTTGGTGAGCTATACGCAGTATATGGTTAATGTTGGTGAGCTATACGCAGTATATGGTTAATGTTGGTGAGCTATACGCAGTATATGGTTAATGTTGGTGAGCTATACGCAGTATATGGTTAATGTTGGTGAGCTATACGCAGTATATGGTTAATGTTGGTGAGCTATACGCAGTATATGGTTAATGTTGGTGAGCTATACGCAGTATATGGTTAATGTTGGTGAGCTATACGCAGTATATGGTTAATGTTGGTGAGCTATACGCAGTATATGGTTAATGTTGGTGAGCTATACGCAGTATATGGTTAATGTTGGTGAGCTATACGCAGTATATGGTTAATGTTGGTGAGCTATACGCAGTATATGGTTAATGTTGGTGAGCTATACGCAGTATATGGTTAATGTTGGTGAGCTATACGCAGTATATGGTTAATGTTGGTGAGCTATACGCAGTATATGGTTAATGTTGGTGAGCTATACGCAGTATATGGTTAATGTTGGTGAGCTATACGCAGTATATGGTTAATGTTGGTGAGCTATACGCAGTATATGGTTAATGTTGGTGAGCTATACGCAGTATATGGTTAATGTTGGTGAGCTATACGCAGTATATGGTTAATGTTGGTGAGCTATACGCAGTATATGGTTAATGTTGGTGAGCTATACGCAGTATATGGTTAATGTTGGTGAGCTATACGCAGTATATGGTTAATGTTGGTGAGCTATACGCAGTATATGGTTAATGTTGGTGAGCTATACGCAGTATATGGTTAATGTTGGTGAGCTATACGCAGTATATGGTTAATGTTGGTGAGCTATACGCAGTATACGGTTAATGTTGGTGAGCTACATGTATATGCAGTATCCGATTAATATTGGCGTGCTTTACGTAGTATATGGTTAATATTAGTGAGCTATACGCAGTGTATGGTTAATGTTGGTGAGCCTTACGCAGTATATGGTTAATGTTGGTGCGCTATACACAGTATATGGTTAATATTGGTGGGCTATACGCAGTATCCGGTTAATGTTGGTGAGCCACATGTATACCCAGTAGCTGGTTAATGTTGACGTGCTATACGCAGTATCCGGTTAATGTTGGTGAGCTATACGCAGTATATGGTTAATGTTGGTGAGCTTTACGCAGTATATGGTTAATGTTGGTGAGCTATACGCACTATCCGGTAAATGTTGGTGAGCAATACGTAGTATACGGTTAATGTTGGTGTGCTATTTGCAGTATCCGGTTAATGTTGGTGAGCTATACGCAGTATATGGTTAATGTTGGTGAGCTATACGCAGTATACGGTTAATGTTGGTGAGCTACATGTATATGCAGTATCCGATTAATGTTGGCGTGCTTTACGTAGTATATGGTTAATATTAGTGAGCTATACGCAGTGTATGGTTAATGTTGGTGAGCTATAGGCAGTATCTGGTTAATGTTGGTGAACCATACGCAGTATATGGTTAATGTTGGTGCGCTATATGCAGTATATGGTTAATGTTAGTGGGCTATATGCAGTGTCCGGTTAATGTTGGTGAGCAATACTCAGTATATGGTTAATGTTGGTGTGCTATACACAGTATATGGTTAATGTTGGTGGGCTATATGTAGTATATGGTTAATGTTGGTGCGCTATACACAGTATATGGTTAATGTTGGTGGGCTATATGCAGTATCTGGTTAATGTTGGTGAGCCATACGCAGTATATGGTTAATGTTGGTGCGCTATACACAGTATATGGTTAATGTTGGTGGGCTATACGCAGTTTCCGGTTAATGTTGGTGAGCTACATGTATTAGCAGTATCCGGTTAATGTTGGCGTGCTATACGCAGTATCCGGTTAATGTTGGTGAGCTATACGCAGTATATGGTTAATGTTGTTGCGCTTTATGCAGTTTATGGTTAAGTGGGCTATATGCAGTATCCGGTTAATGTTGGTGAGCCATACACAGTATCCGGTTAATGTTGGTGAGCTATACGCAGTATATGGTTAATGTTGGTGTGCTATACGCAGTATATGGTTAATGTTGTTGTGCTATATGCAGTATCCGGTTAATGTTGGTGAGCTATACGCAGTATATGGTTAATATTGGTGAGCAATACGCAGTATACGGTTAATGTTGGTGAGCTACATGTATATGCAATATCCGGTTAATGTTGGCGTGCTATACGCAGTATCCGGCTAATGTTGGTGAGCTATATGCAGTATATGGTTAATGTTGGTGAGGTATAGGCAGTGTATGGTTAATGCTGGTGAGCTATACGCAGTATATGGTTAATGTTGGTGTGCTATAGGCAGTATCCGGTTAACGTTGGTGGGCTATATGCAGTATCCGGTTAATGTTGGTGAGCCATACGCAGTATATGGTTAATGTCGGTGCACTATACACAGTACATGGTTAATTTTGGTGGGCTATATGCAGTATCAGGTTAATGTTGGTGAGCCATACGCAGTATATGGTTAATGTTGGTGCGCTATACACAGTATATGGTTAATATTTGTTGGCTATACGCAGTATCCGGTTAATGTTGGTGAGCCACATGTATACCCAGTATGTGGTTAATGTTGACGTGCTATACGCAGTATCCGGTTAATGTTGGTGAGCTGTACGCAGTATATGGTTAATGTTGGTGAGCTATACGCAGTATATGGTTAATGTTGGTGTGCTTTACACAGTATCCGGTTAATGTTGGTGAGCTATACACAGTATATGGTTAATGTTGGTGTGCTATACGCAGTATCCGGTTAATGTTGGTGAGCTTCATGTATACGCAGTATCCGGTTAATGTTGTCGTGCTATACGCAGTATAGGCAGTATCTGGTTAATGTAAGTGAGTTATACGCAGTATATGGTTAATGTTGGTGAGCTATACGCAGTATATGGTTAATCTTGGTGTGATATACACAGTATCCGGTTAATGTTGGTGAGCTATACACAGTATATGGTTAATGTTAGTGTGCTATACACAGTATCCGGTTAATGTTGGTGAGCAATACGCAGTATATGGTTAATGTTGGTGAGCTATATGCAGTATATGGTTAATGTTGGTGAGCTATAAGCAGTATATGGTTAATGTTGGTGAGCTATACGCAGTATATGGTTAATGTTGGTGAGCTATATGCAGTATCCGGTTAATGTTGGTGAGCTATATGCAGTATATGGTTTATATTGGTGAGCAATACGCAGTATACGGTTAATGTTGGTGAGCTACATGTATATGCAGTATCCGGTTAATGTTGGCGTGCTATACGTAGTATATGGTTAATGTAAGTGAGCTATACGCAGTATATGGTTAATTTTGGTGAGCTATAGGCAGTATCCGGTTAATGTTTGTGAGCCATACGCAGTATATGGTTAATGTTGGTGCGCTATATGCAGTATATGGTTAATGTTGGTGTGCTATACGCAGTATCCAGTTAATGTTGGTGAGCTACATGTATACACAGTATCCGGTTAATGTTGGCATGCTATACGCAGTATCCGGTTAATGTTGGTGAGCTACATGTATACTCAGTATCCGGTTAATGTTGGTGTGCTATACACAGTATCCGGTTAATGTTGGTGTGCTATACGCAGTATATGGTTTATGTTGGTGAGCTATACGCAGTATATGGTTAATGTTGGTGAGCTATACACAGTATATGGTTAATGTTGGTGTGCTATACGCAGTATCCGGTTAATGTTGGTGAGCTATACGTAGTATAAAGTTAATGATAGTAAGCTATACACATTATATGGTTAATGTTGGTGAGCTATAGGCAGTATCCGGTTAATGTTGGTGAGCCATACGCAGTATATGGTTAATGTTGGTGCGCTATATGCAGTATATGGTTAATGTTAGTGGGCAATATGCAGTATCCGGTTAATGTTGGTCAGCAATACGCAGTATATGGTTAATGTTGGTGAGCTATATGCATTATCCGGTTAATTTGGTGAGCTATGCACAGTATATGGTAAATGTTGGTGTGCTATACGCAGTATATGGTTAATGTTAGTGGGCTATGCAGTATCCGGTTAATGTTGGTGAGCAATACGCAGTATATGGTTAATGTTGGTGAGCAATACGCAGTATATGGTTAATGTTGGTGAGCAATACGCAGAATATGGTTAATGTTGGTGAGCAATACGCAGTATATGGTCAATGTTGGTGAGCTATACGCAGTATATGGTTAATGTTGGTGAGCAATACGCAGTATATGGTTAATGTTGGTGAACTATACGCAGTATCCGGTTAATGTTGGTGAGCTATACACAGTATATGGTTAATGTTGGCGTGCTATACGCAGTATATGGTTAATGTTGGTGAACAATACGCAGTATATGGTTAATGTTGGTGAACTATACGTAGTATCCGGTAAATGTTGGTGAACTATACGCAGTATCCGGTTAATGTTGGTGAGCTATACGCAGTATATGGTTAATGTTGGTGAGCTATACACAGTATATGGTTAATATTGGTGAGCTATACGCAGTATATGGTTAATATTGGTGAGCTTTACGCAGTATCCTGTAAATGTTGGTGAGCTATACACAGTATATGGTTAATGTTGGTGAACTATTCACAGTATATGGTTAATATTGGTGAGCTATACGCAGTATCCTGTAAATGTTGGTTAGCTATACAGAATGCCCAGTTAATGTTAGTGAGCTATACACAGTATATGGTTAATGTTGGTGAGCAATACGCAGTATCCAGTTAATGTTGATGAGTTATACGCAGTATATGGTTAATGTTTCTGCGCTATACTCAGTATCCGGTGAATGTTGGTGGGCTATAGGCAGTGTCTAGTTAATGATTTTGAGCTATACGGAGTATACGGATAATGTTGGTAAACTATACGCAGTATTCGGTTAATGTTGGTGGGTTTTACGCATTATCCGGTTAATATTGGTGAGATATATGCAGTATACGGTTAATGTTGGTGGGCTATACACATTATCCGGTTAACATTGGTGAGATATACGCAGTATCTGGTAAATCTTGGTGAGCTATACACAGTATCCTGTTAATGTTGGTGAGAAAAGCGCAGTATCCGGTTAATGTTGGTGAGCAATACGCAGTATCTGGTTAATCTTGGTGAGCTATACAGATTGTCTGATTAATATTTGTTGAGCTTTACAGTGTCCTGTTAATGTTGAGCTTAACGGAATGTCCAGTTAATGTTGTTGAGCTATATGGGGTATCAGGTGAATGTTGTTGAGTTATATGGAGTATCTGGTTTATATTGGCTAGCTATACATCATAAACGGTTTATATTTGCGACATATACAAAGTAAATTTTCTTTTATTGAGAACAACTGAAAAGTGTAACTTTCTTTTGTGTAAAATTGATTACAAACATATTCACAGGATTGAAATAATACCTAACTCTTCATGTAATGGCAGGAAGCTAAGAGATGATGTGTAGAAATGATTGGTCTTTATAAATGCTATTTGTATCTTTTCGTCGATTGCAACCTGGCCTTATCCACAAATGTAGTAATCTTTTCTTATTACGAGTTCCATTAAAACATGTCCAACTAATGTGTATACAAATAAACTAACACAATGTAACTTAACTTCTAAGCAAGTTTGAACATGCCAAGTTAAATCTTATTTGCTATACATGTGTTGTTTCACTACGATCCTTACACCCCTGTTAAGCAAATAAGACTTTACATAATTTGTAATTAACTCAATTCTACTTAATATGTTTTAACTACCACTATTACTAACACCAATTTTTTTTTGAATATGTCATTTATTGTTCAAAGACATGGTAAAATGGTTTAACAAGCATATACATTATTTACAACAACTAACATATCACTTTCAGTTTGTATCATTAACAAATTGAAATGTGTAACCAAAATCATAGACTACACATTCTTGTACATGTATTATTCATTCCGTTAATACAGATACACATGTATGGGAAGATTAACAATTTTCGATCAGGTGCATTATCATAAATAAACACACACATCTTAAATTTCAAGTTTCAATTAATATATATTAAAATTAGATTGTTTTGTTCAGTTATATTTTCTGTACATGAAAATAGAACGTAACCAATACAAAAAGTAACAAAAGAATAAACTTGTCAAAGTACTAATGAATAGCCATTGATGTAGGTATTAATGTAGTAATACATAGTAAAATGTAATAATCATGTTGTAGAAATTAGCCTCGCTCTGAGAAAACAGAGTGCAGTCCGCACAAGCTAATCATGGGTGACACTTGCCGCTTTTATTGTATTTTTTGTTTAAAGATAGCCTTTTTTTGTTGCCAAAATCCAGTTTAGGTGGAAAGTGTCGTCCCTGATTAGCCTGATTACGCACATGCAATAAGCCCGATTTTCCCAGAACGAGACTCGAATTCTTTGTTGAAAAAGAACACAATTTCTTCAATATTTAACTAAGAATACTTCAAAAACAACACGCAAAGCATACAGATGTCCAAGATGTACAATACCGCTCTATTTCCTTGCCTTCCTACAGAGAGGGCATATAATAAAAATAGTCAAATTACAGTCAGTCAGACTTGTTCAAACCCAATCTGCATCAAAGTGTGTAGGAACAATCTGATCAATCAAAATATAATGAATATTGTGTCATGTTCAGATTACTGGGCATAATACTTGTGCGTAAATTGTCATCCCAGATTAGCCTGTGCAGTCCACACAGGCTAATCAGGGATGACAATTTGCGCTTTTATGGAATTTTTAGTTTGAATGATGTCTCTTCTTAGTGAAAATTCAGTTAAGGCGGAAAGTGTCGTCCCGGATTAGCCTGTGCGGACTGCACAGGCTAATCTGGGACGACACTTTACGCACTTGCATTATACCCAGTTTTCTCAGAACAAGACACATATAATGAATATTAAGCACATCGAATGATTGTATACACGAAAGAAGAAATGTGTGAGGCACTGATGCCCCTACAATACATGTTTGGACTCAGACAAATCCACTACATTTTCTACAAACGACAAAACAACAAAGGGCAATAATTCCGCCAAAACTGGTTGGTACCTTAATTCCTTTTATTACATTAAGGCCCATAATTGTACCAAATCCTATCGCAGCCAAAGTTTCATTCTTAATGATCGTCTACACATTAACCCTTTGCATGCTGGAAAATTTGTCGTCTGCTAAAATGTTGTCTGCTAAATTTCTAAAATTAGCATTGTGGCGTCTCATCTGGATCCAAACTGTTTGCAAAGGCCTTCAAAATCCGGTTCCAGCCCTCAAAGGGTTAAAGTCATTCAACTGTAGAAGTTTGAACGAGATCCGCCAAGTTGTTAAACAGAAGTTGAGCACACACATTTCAGGACTTACAAACGTACAGACAATCAAGTGCAATGCTAAATGCCTTCCACTCTCTGTAGGGCATACAGATCCCCATTACTTCATACATACCTTGTCCTGAAACTGAAATACACTTTCATGTATTTTGGAAATAACTGACATGAAAGATAATGCGGACCCATTTGCAAAATGATATTCTAATTAACTTAGTGAATGTATTCTGCACTATTATTGGTTCAAGAAAAAATAAATAAAAATATTTTGTTTTACAAATCGTTAATGTAAGTATTTTATCAAAAGTAAAACATGTGGATAACAAATGTCAAAAGTTTTGCATGAATTGTAAGAGAAACATTCAATTAAACAACATTGAAAAATAGCAGTGATTTAACAAAACATATTTCATACTTCACAACAATGTCAAGCTAAACAGTCTCTAGCATGTTTATAACAATTATATATGCGCCTCTCTCTGGGAAAACAGGGTTTCATTCATGTGCATCAAGTGTCATCTCAGATTAACCCTTTGCATGCTGGGAAATTTGTCGTCTGCTGAAATGTTGTCTGCTGAATTTCTAAAATTAGCATTTTCTTCGATTTTTTTTCTAAGACCACTATCAGAATAGCGAACAGTTTGGATCCTGATGAGACGCCACGTTCTGTGGCGTCTCATCTGGATCCAAACTGTTTGCAAAGGCCTTCAAAATCCGGTTCGGGCGCTCAAAGGGTTAACCTGTGCAATCTGTCTCTAATCAGAGACAACGCTAAACTTTTATAGTATATTTTTCGTTATATAAAGTATGTCTTTTCTTAGCAAAAATTCAGTTTAGGCTGAAAGAGTCGTCCAGAATGTGTATAGTTGCGTCTAAATCTTAACATAACAAGTGGCAATGACGTAATAAACAGTAAGACAGGGATTACTGTTCTACTCTAACGACACTGACCCCAATAACATTGAGTAAATGTAAATATTTTTAAATTAACACCCAACTGAGCACCTTTTGTACAGTTTTCAACCCTAAACAAATAGGCGCCGGCACAAAATATTCTATAAGAAAAGAAGAAGACTACTAGTAAAGCAAAATGTTAGTTTAAATAAGTAAATAAAACCTTATTTAAACAAAAGCATATTATATTACTCTTCGCGAGAATGTGCAGACTGCACAGGCTTATCTGGGACGACACTTTACGCACATGAATAAAGCCCAGTTTTCTCAGAGCGAGGCTTAGTTGTATTAAAACTTGTATGGTATATTTGGTTTAAAGAAAGTCTCTTCTTAGCAAAAATCTAGTGTAGGCAGAAAGTGTCCCAGTTTTGTCAGCGCAAGGCTTAGTTGTATGACACAGTTATGCTATGGGAGGCAGGCCAGCCTTCTCCCTACACTTCTGGATCAACGCACGCAGCATGAACTGCTTCCTGGACAGCTCTCGCACATTCTGAAAATAACAACATGCTGGTAAGGGACAACAGTATTGTGAACACTCTGATCCAAAGTCTGTGAACATTGTCATTCATTCAAAGACTGTGAACATTGTCATTGAAAAACTGTTAACATTGTCATTCAAAGACTGTGTACATTGTTATTGAAAAACTGTGAACAGTGTCATTAAAAGACTGTGAACATTGTCATTTAAAGACTGTGAACATTGTCATTCAAAGAGTGTGAATATTGCCGTTCAAAGACTGTGAACATTGTCATTTAAGACTGTGAACATTGTCATTCAAAGACTGTGAACATCGTCATTCAAAGACTGTGAACATTGCCATTAAAAGACTTTGAACATTGTCGTTGAAAGACTGTGAACATTGTCATTTAAGACTGTGAACATTGTCATTTAAAGACTGTGAACATTGTCATTCAAAGACTATGAACATTGTCATTTAAAGACTGTGAACATTGTTGTTTAAAGACTGTGAATATTGTCATTCAAAGACTGTGAACATTGTCATTCAAAGACTTACTATGAATTTATGAAATCCTTCAAGTCTAAACTCTCAAGATTGTAAGGATTGAGACTGAGTGCTATTAAAGGGTTATATACAGTAAGAATGTCTACATTTTATTTCATTCATACAGCACACAAATATGAGAAAATCTGCTGCTTTGCTTCTTTTGAACTTCAAGTGGTGACCTTAAGACAGCATGACTCGGCTTATGTACATCTTTCTCAATGTGATTAAATTTTTAAGAAGTGTCATGAAATTCTTTCAGTATGAGCGATATGGAGCTAAAAAAAGGAGGCTCAAACTTTTGACCATTTAATGTTACCTTGACCTTGAGCAGACATTACTGATTAATGCCTTCTGCAAATTGCCCCAATGACCTAAATTTTTAAGCAGAATTTCACTAAAATCCTTCAAAAGGTATAGGAAACAAGAGATGTGTTTGTCGGAAACACAATGCCCTCTAATTCGCCGCTTTGATTTTTTAAAAATATTTCTTATACCTTTGACCTTGAAGGATGACATTGACCTTTCACCACTCAAAATGTGCAGCTTCATGAGATACACATGCATCCCAAATATCAAGTTGCTATCTTCAATATTGCAAAAGTTATCACCAAGGTTAAAGTTTTGTGACAGACATACAGACACACACAATGACAGACAGCCAGACAGACAGGCCAAAAGCAATATACCCCCTCTTCTTCGAAGAAGGGGGCATAAAAATTATAGGACATATGGACAAACTGACTGAAGGACAATCTGACTGTAGGAATGACATTCCCACAACCCTTCCGGCTCAAAACAGTATACATGTCTAATAAACACACTAATTAATTTTCAACTGTAATTATACACCTATTTGAAAATTAATAAAAATAATTTTGCTAAATTTCTTCCATCACGTCTTCCAGACGGATATTCTATATATTATTATTTTGGAACGTCTGAAAATTGAATGAGATCATACATAGCTGTTCCAAATAATCAGCCAATTGGAATTAAAGTTCAATATCTTATGTAAGAAGCATTCTCATTGGGGGAATCTTTTACGTAGATAGACAGTTTGATATTGAGTTTTTCGGAGACCTGAGTTTTTCTATGTATGTTTATCCAATATTTGAAGCAACAAGGCTTGTCACCATAGGATGACATATGCCCCGTTTCTCCACATTTTTCTAAACCTAGACGCAAAGTGTTTTTCCACATTTTTCGAAACCTAAACGCAAAGTGTGACGGAATGTCAGACTGACAGACAGGCGGACAGCGCGATCACTATATGCCCACCTTCGGGGGCATAAAAATAACTATAAGTTTTCAACTATACAAAAAATATATATTGAGTGAATTATACCTGTAATTGATTATATAGCAGCTTATTTTACCGTTTAAAGATAATAAATGTATACATAGTCAGCTATAAAAACAACCAATTTAGCCATATAAATATAACTTTATAAGTGTGTTAATAGTTGCAAGAGAAGGCAACAAATGTATAACTGAAATTCTGAGCAATTTGTACTCTGATTTCAATAGAATTTACCAGATTACACCCACCTTTGATGTATTTATTCAGTTACTGATACAATCTGAGCACAGTTAGATATTTTGTACCTTTAGAAAGACGTCCAATTCAATAACATTCTTCCTCAATGCCTCTCCGAGGTAGTATATGGCATCTTCTATTGCCTGCTCCTCTGCAAACGACTTCAATAACCTGTCACAACACACAAATACATGTACACCAGTTATTTTACCGTCGTTCTGGGAAAAGTGGGCTTAATGCATGTGCGTTATGTGTCTTCCCAAACAAGCTTGTGCAGTCAACACAGGCTAATCAGGGACAACACTTTCTGCTTTTATAGTTTTTTTTTGCAAAATTCCAGTTTAGGCGTTAAGAGTTGCCCCCTGATTAGCAGTCTGCACAGGCTAATCAGTGACAACACTTTACGCACATGCATTAAGCCCCGTTTTCAGAGAGTGAGGCTCATTTAGTTATTTGTCACAGCTGACAATGGAAGAAGTTGTGAGACTGCCAGGTTATCACTGTTTGGAGACCACTCAATGTGTAAGGGAGAGGTCCTGGGTTCGTATTCACCAAACCAGTCTTAGACTTAAGAATAAAGAATTTGACTTTCACCATGAAAAATATGTCCAGGGTTTGAATACATACAGGTTACCAATGGTGTTTATTTCCGTTAAAGAATGTTCTTCATGAAGAATGAATGAGATTATACCAAGTTTGACTAAAAACTTAAGCATTTTTTAAATAATCCAATTAAAAAAATATTCTTTATTTTCAGACTTAAGTCAAAGATTTGGTTGGTGAATACGGGTCCAGGTTTGAGAAGCATACTGAACAATGGTCTCACCCTGTGATATATTTCACATTAAATATTCTTCAAATGAACATTATTTTAATTCCTCAAAAAAATATATGCAGTTTTATGCTTTTGAACCTTTGCAAACACCTATTTATATAAGCTCGATAACGAGAAAAGCCTTTTGCTTATTACAGTGATTTTTTAGTGTTTTTTATCCCCCGCCAAAGGCGGAGGGATATTGTTTTGGCGTTGTCCGTCCGTCCGTCCGGCTGTCCTTCCGTCCATCCGTCCGTCCGGCACTTTTGTGTCCGGATCAATATCTTGGAAGTGCTTAGGCGGATTTCATTGAAACTTAGTATGAGTATATATAAGCATAAGAAGATGATGCACGCCAAATGGCATTGTACACCATCTGTTAATAATGGAGTTATGGCCCTTTGTATCTTGAAAAAATGCTTTTTACTATAGGCACTTTTGTGTCCGGAGCCATATCTTGGAAGTGCTTAGGGGGATTTCATTGAAACTTGGTATGAGTATATATATGGATAAGAGGATGATGCACGCCAAATGGCATTGTACACCATCTGTTAATAACCGAGTAATGGCCCTTTGTTTTGTAGTATGTTCATCCGTCTGATTTGCGCCCATCCCTAAACAAAAGATATGTTGCGGGGGATATCAATTTTACAAATTTGCTTGTTTTTCTGGAAATGTGTCCAGTTCCTTTTAGATTGTGATTCATGTTTCAAACTAATAGATACCAGTAAAAGATATACTAGTACGTAATTTGCTGTTTATACTCACTGTCTGTACAGTGGTGCCGTGGTATCTACAGCATCGTCAATACTCAGCTGCTCCTGGTTCTTCATGCGTGACACAGCCTCCTTCACCTCCCCCTCTTTGGAGCGCAACAACTGCATGTGTGACTGGAGATCAGTCTGCAAGATATTATTGGTATGTCTGTTTACTTTTGTACAAAATACTTCTAGTGAAAACATGTACAAATATTAAACATTCAGGTTTAAGCTTATTTTTTTTTCAATAATACTTATTATTCTTAAATGGTAATAGTCAAGTAAAAGTCCACTTTTGTAAAAACACTTGTATTGAACACGTATTATAATAGTAGATTTTCAGTGAAAAGGTTGTAGAAGGAACATTTCAATAATTGTTAAATGGTTATAAATGTAATAACAAATTAGATGTGTCAGTGAAAAGAATACCCCCCACAAACATATAATTTGGACTCAATGTGGTATTGCAAACAAATCTTGAAGTGCTTAAGTTAAATCATAAAATGCACACTAATTTGGGACAGACACACAAGGGAGAGGAACAGAAATACTAAATGCCTCTTACTATGCGAGGGAAACAATATTACCACCATGAAATACTTTCCGTTAAGCTGTTTATGATGGTAACATCCAGCATTAATTTTTAACATATATATAGAAAAAGGTAGCAACATATGCAATTATCCATACAAATGTTAAAGCTGCTCAACAGATATTGATCTGGTAAACCCCCCTTTTTTTTTTATCCCTTTGAGCGCTGAAACCGGATTTTGAAGGCCTTTGCAAACAGTTTGGATCCAGATGAGACGCCACAGAACGTGGCGTGTCATCAGGATCCAAACTGTTTGCTATTCTGATAGTATTCTTTGAAAAAAAAATCGAAGAAAATGCTATTTTTAGAAATTTAGCAGACAACATTTTAGCAGACGACAAATTTCCCAGCATGCAAAGGGCAAATTGTACCTTTTCCTTTTCGAGATCTTGCATCATTTGTTCTAGTTTCTGTTTGCCCTTGAGTAGGTCAGCCTGGGTCTTATACAGCACATCCATCTCAGCCTGTGGGAACAAAACATGGCATGAACAACCTTGCAAAGGGACATATGAGCCTTGTTCTGCAGTCCGCACAGGCTACTCAGGGATAACATTTTCCACTTTGGAAATTGTTCATCTAGGGGAAAGTGTTGTCCCTGATAAGCATGTACATGCTTTACAGGCTAATCTGGGATGACACTTTACGCACTGTCATAAAGGCCAGTTTCCCTGCATGCAGCTAATAACAACGATAGCTCTACAACTTTATTTGGGAAAACAAAGTTCATAAACAACTTTTAAAGGGCAATGTCATAGTAGCTGGACAATAACCTTTTCAAAACCATAATTTTAAACTTGAATAATTATTAAAATGATGGTATTCATTTTTAGGACAATTGATAAAAAAATACATTATCGTCTTGATAAATTAATTTAACATATTTGTACATTATATCTGAAATATATCTACCAATATTACTAACCTGTGCCTGGGCAAATGTCTCCCTCAGTCTTCTCTTCATCTTGTCTTCCACAGCTGACAGTAGAGAGGCCTTGATGTGCTCTTCTGTCACGGTGCTGTTACCACTGAACGTTGATGCTGCAATACAGAAAACATGCAGATGACTTTGAGCACTGGCCGATACCAAAGCTTGAATACACCAAACAAAGAACAGGGCCCTCGACCCCGTTTTTGGAAAAAATCCCCTAGAAAGAAGTGTCTAATGATTCTCTTTCAATTTTATTTTAAGTACATTTAGTCAAATATACTTAATTAAGGAAAAAAGCAAAGAATATAGTGCAAACATGTACAAATATAGTATTAAGAAAGTAAGTAAAAAAACTCCCCATAAAAGGGAAACGGCGCAAAACAATTCCCCTTCATGAAGAAGCAGGTAAAGATACCGTCAAAACTGGCCATAATACGTGTACCACTGCAGCCGCAATACATGTTATATGCTGTAATAACTCGGAAGTCGCTCTGGCGTAGTGAATATGGTGTCCGTCTAGCAACAGGGAGGTCAGGGGTTTTATAACCTACTGTCACAGTGGTAGCCTTCTTTAGATCTCTCCAAACACACCAAGTTCTGGTTCTTACCAAGAGACAGACTAGAGAGCATTTCAATAAGCCCTGATTTCGATGCAATCAAGCTAAAATAAATAGCTTAAAACAAACTCTTAACTTTTTGGAAAGCCTTGCCATTGTGCGGACTGCGCAGGCTAATCTGGGACAACACTTTAAGCACAAGTATAAATATGAAGTGATCTGGTCAAAATAGGCTAAGCCTATTTTGCCAAGAACACTTCATACAGATAATAGTAGCTGTTCAAATCTATGCTCACCTGTTGTATGTGTTTGCGGATATGGATTAGGGTATGGGGTGTTGTCTGGGTAACTACTGGATCCAGTAGCTGGAGGGTAGCCCCCTAAACCCGTCGCTGGGTAACCAGGGTAGTTGCTTGTCTGGGGCTGGTTGTAAACTGTAGTAGACATAGAAATACAAACAAATGAATGAAGTTAAAGTGCATGATATAGAAAACAAAAGCAGTGTTTGTGAAACACAATGCCCCCTACTGCACTTTGAAGCCGCACAGCAGCTTATTGATAGAAATTTGTTAAGCCGTAACTTCATCAAAAATCAATGAAACGGAAAAATAAGAACTCATGCAGGTAGACTAACAAACCAAAAATCAGGTGAATATCTGAAAGCGTAAAAGAAAAAAACTCCAGAAAGGGATTTCCGGACAGTGGACAGTCTGACTGGCTGTATGCCACCCAACCGGTGGCATGAAAATATTAACAACTTGTAATTTATATTTGTAACTGTTAATTGTGTTATTGTTCCAGTACCAACAAGTGTATTACTGGTACTTTTTTAATGTACAAATGTAACTATGTTTTTGTGCAAAATCTGTTCCGTACTCTGTATAATAAAGTTAAGTATTTGGTTTAATCTACCACACATATTCAGAGAAGCTTATTATAAATACTGGGATTTTAACACAATCAGAATTCAGATTTTTGAGACAGGCACAGTATGGGGATTATACATGTTCCTTAATTTGTTAATGTTTACAGATGCCCCCCAAAACACACGTCATTGCAGTCGTTTACAACCAAAAAGGGTGCATTGTGAATGTTAAAGCGTGAAATAACCTGTTTATATATATAAAAGTGAAACAAGTTAGTAATTAGTTATAAACTTGCATCCTTAGAGCATGGATTTTACTAAATTCGAAACTTTGATATGATAACCGACTACTTTTCGTTTATAATTGTTCACAAAACACGTAGTGGATATGGTGTCCGCCTAGCGATCGGGAGGTCACGGGTACGATCCCCACAGTAGGAGCATTTTTTAGATCTCCCCCAAAGACACCAAGTACTGGTTCTAGTCCAAGGAAATGGACTTGAAAGCGTTTCAAATAAGCATTAGGCTTTGGATGCAATCAAGCTTAAATAAAAAGGTTTAACCCTTTGCATGCTGGGAAATTTGTCGTCTGCTAAAATGTTGTCTGCTGAATTTCTAAAATTAGCATTTTCTTTGATTTTTTTTCTAAGACCACTATCAGAATAGCAAACAGTTTGGATCCAGATGAGACGCCACGTTCTGTGGCGTCTCATCTGGATCCAAACTGTTTGCAAAGGCCTTCAAAATCCGGTTCCAGCGCTCAAAGGGTTAAACTAAAACGCAACGATTTTCAGGAGAGAGATCACACTTTGCTTGCAATGTGCTGTAATGCAATGTACAGCACAATGAACAGACCTGGATATGGTGTATTGTAGTTGGTTGTAGGGGCGGGGTATTGCCCAGGGTAGGAGCCCCCCTGGGGGTAGGGTGGGTTCTGGGCACCACCCACACTGGGCATCGGCATACCATAGCCTGAAACAAAACAAATAGTTGAACGTTAAAGTATCGTAGTTGATTTAGAATTTTCAAGCAGTTACAATAAGTCAACTTCATCCTCAACCCTTCGTATTCACATTACCGGTTGTAAACTGTGAGATTTTAACTGAAACTATCTCATCTTTAAATACATATTGTCAAACACTGAATCAAGTGAGGTGGTTGTGTTGATAGTTTTCAAATTAAAAGACATTATCTATGCTTGTAGGTAGCTTTCTTGATACAAAACAAAACGTGTCATTTAGTAAAGCCTTGGAAATATGAACAGAAAAATGGAAAGGCCAGTTGCGATATGTCTCTTGGTTTCAACAATCAGATGATTTGAAACTGAAAATGATTTTTTCATTATAATTTCCATCAAACAATTATTTATTTTTTGTTTTTCATTATTTAAGTGTATGAATACACCTGGTTAACATGCCAGTGGAAAAACTAATCAATAACTCTGCATGTTTGTTTATTGGCTGATAATCAATTTGTTTGTCGTAAGTAATCACCACCAGCTGGGGGGTAGGGCGTCCCCTGGGCGGGATATCTAGGGGGTGGGGGCTGATTGGTTGCCTGTGAGCGGGAATACACGGGAGGCTCCTCCCCAAACACGATCACGAGAATCTGGATCATCCCAATCAGTTCAGAGTTGGGCTGCAAAACATAAGCAAATATTAGCAGCGCTCTGGGAAAACTGGGCTTAATGCACATGCGTAAAGGGCCTTACAGTTTAGCCTGCGCAGTCTGCAGACTGGATTTTCGTTTAGCAGAGACTTCCTTAAAATGAAACATTTCATAAAAGTGGAAAGTGTCTTCCCTGATTAGCCTGTGCAGATTGCACAGGCTAATATCTGGGTCAACACTTTACGCACATGCATTACACACGGTTTTCCTAGAGTGCGGCTCATATTTATCGGCACTTTCAACAAGAGCTGTCGAGGACAGTGCGCTCAACTTTTCTTGAAACAAAGAAACAATACTATGTTTATTAAAAACAAAACAAGTTATTAAGTGGAGTAAAAACATGAGTTTACAGCCACTGTTGTCCTAATTAAGACTGCTCTGATAAAAGTACACGTTCGAGATGACTTTTTCACGAAACCAATACAAATCAGCAATATTGTTTAGTATTTTACTCACAATATTTTTCCATATGCTTATAAAATTGATAAAATCAATTATATAAATTGTATCATTAGTTTTCATATAGGTATACAGGTTTTGAAAATAGAAAAATGAATGTTTATGTGTTTTTACACAATTCATATATAGGCACTTTCAACTCTCGATTATGTTTTCAATTTGGTGATTTTATAACATGTAACTAGAGACAAATTTCACTTATTGGTGTTGAAAGTAAACACAAAATATACATAACAGAGGCCCATGAGGGCCTGAAACGCTCTACTGGCTGGAATGTTTAACAACATTGGTAAACAGTTTTAACAATTATTGTTTATGTCATTTTCATCAATTCAAAATATCAGTTCAATTCGGATGATTTATGCCATATTAATTAAAATGATCTGATTTCAGTGCTTGATCACTGTTTGTGTTGCTTAGTATGAACATATGATTGTTTGGAGTCATTGCAACCAATTAAACAACCTACTTAAATGCCTCGGACCAATACAAATTCAAGGGGAGATAATTCTGGACTTTTTACTCTGATGTAACCCATTTTCAATAGTGTTTGAGTCCTCATTAATATAAAGACACTGAAAAAGTTTGAAAAGAATCAATGAAAACTGTGGAGTTTATCGCGTAAACAAGAAAAAGTGTAACGCATGCACGGACGGACGACACCCATTTTCAATAGGGTTCGAGTCCTAATTAATATAAAGACACTGAAAAAGTTTGAAAAGATTTGGATGAAAACTGTGGAGTTTATCACGTAAACAAGAAAAAGTCTAACGCACTCACAGACGCACGCACGCAAGACGGACGACACCCATTTTCAATAGGGTTCGAGTCCTCATTAATATAAAGACACTGAAAAAGTTTGAAAAGAATCGGATGAAAACTGTGGAGTTTATTGCTTAAACAAGAAAAAGTCTAAAGCACTCCCACACGGACGGACGACATCCATTTTCATTAGGGTTTGTGTCCTCATTAATATTAAGACACTGAACAAGTTTGAAAAGAATCGGATGAAAACTGTGCAGTTCATCGTGTAAACAAGAAAAAGTATAACGCACGGACGGACGACGCCCATTTTCAATAGGGTTCGAGTCCTCATTTATATAAAGACACTGAACAAGTTTGAAAAGAATCGGATGAAAACTGTGGAGTTTATCGTGTAAACAAGAAAAAGTCTAACACACGCACGGACGGACGGACGACATCCATTTTCAAAAGGGTTCGAGTCCTCATTAATATAAAGATACTGAACAAGTTTGAAAAGAATCGGATGAAAACTGTGGAGTTCATCATGTAAACAAGAAAAAGTCTAACGCACACACGGACGCACGGACGGACGGACGACACCCATTTTCAAAAGGGTTCGAGTCCTCATTAATATAAAGACACTGAACAAGTTTGAAAAAAATCGGATGAAAACTGTGGAGTTTATCGCGTAAACAAGAAAAAGTCTTACGCACAGACGCACGGACGGACAGTGGAAACCACACCACAACATAAGCTCTTCTGGCCTTTGGACAGTAGAGCTAAAAACGACTGTACACAGAATTTAAAATCATTATTTAAAAGGAAAAAATACAAAAATAAAATTTTCTCACATATTTCCATTCGCGCAGATATGGCAAGTCGATTTTCCCATTCTGGTCTACATTTCTTCCGGACTTGATCTGCATGGTGGAGGTTGGTTTAACAAACACAATTGGAGGATTGTATGGGTGTGTGTCCATTAGATAGATACAGATTGGGATGTTGTACACATTGCCTGTGGAATAGAAAGATTTCAATATCGTTTTCATCACCTGTAAACATTATCATTTTCAAATAAAATAAAAGTTCTATTATTATGCAGTGAACCTAAATAGTAATGAATGGATGTTTTATTATATTATTATCATTGTTATTATTTTAGTTAAAACATATGAGCCTCTGGGAAAATTGGGTTTAATGCATGTGCATAAAGTGACGTCCCAGATTAGCCTGTGCAGTCTGCACAGGCTAATCAGAGACGATGCTTTTTGCATAGACGGTATTTTCGTTCAGAAAAGACTAGCTGAAATGAAAAATTCCATAAGAGTTGTAAATTTCATCCCAGATTAGCCTGTGTGGCCTACAAATGCTTATCTGGGACAGTACTTTACGCACATGCATTAACCCTTTGCATGCTGGGATATTTGTAGTCTGCTAAAATGTCGTCTGCTGAATTTCTAAAATTAGCATTTTCTTCACTTTTTTTCAAAGAATACTATCAGAATAGCAAACAGTTTGGATCCTGATCAGACGCCACGTTCTGTGGCGTCTCATCTGGATCCAAACTGTTTGCAAAGACCTTCTAAATCCGGTTCCAGCAGTGTAAGAGTTAAGCCATGTTTGCAGAGAGTGGGGCTAATACTTATTTTTGATAGTATGTATTGAAAGCCAATGCTTATTGAGATGCTATCCAGCCCATGTTCTATGCAGAACCAGTTCATAGTGTCGGAAGATAATATCTTGATAAAGCTCCACTTTCTGTTATGCGCAAATAACAATAGGCGAAACAGAATTCTATTCATTGGGATATGTAGATGAATGAATTTGAGTAAATTGCGTTCTTGTCAGGAACATGGTAATATGACTGGGAGAGGAAAACTCGCTTCTTTTTCAGTGTATTTCAGTTTTATTATTTCATTTTTTTCATATCATCATATGTCCTTTATAACATTAACAAACTCTTCAAGTTAAACAATGTATCTTTAAATAAAACACTTCTGATAACTAATTCCTTATTAATCTTCCTGTGTGTATATGTGTATTTCAAAGTTTATGAGGTCGTCTGCGCTGTGAGGACCCGGACAGTGCCCAACCACTCCTTCCTAATTAAATATTTGCCTCACAAAAGTTGGGCAGAATGTTTAATTATATATAGCTGCAATTTCCAGCTATTTATTTTTTACAGGATATTTTTTAATTTTGGTGTGGTCTTGTGTTTTCGGTATAGAGACCACAAAACAAAATCCCATGCTTCCGGGAATGGGGATTGAACTCGGGTCGCCTAGGTGAGGACAAACCACTGCGCTTATTAGACAGCCAACCACACTTATCTTCCTATTGAATATGACTCGAATGAATATGTTTTATGTCATTTAACCCTTTGCATGCTGGGAAATTTGTCATCTGCTAAAATGTTGTCTGCTGAATTTCTTAGATCATCATTTTCTTCACTTTTTTTCAAAGACCACTATCAGAATAGCAAACAGTTTGGATCCTGATGAGACGCCACGTTCTGTGGCGTCTCATCTGGATCCAAACTGTTTGCAAAGGCCTTTTAAATCCAGTTCCAGCGCTCAAAGGGTTAATGTGTTAATCATGATGTCATGAGCATTTGAGATTAATATTTGTAAAATGTGTTTTGCGGCTTTGTTGCTTTTTGTGTCAAAAATATAATACATCTAAGCATCCAATCGTAAGTTTTATTGAATCTGATTCTTTAAAAAAGAAAACAAGGCTTGTCACCATAGGATGACATATGCCCCCTTTTCCACATTTTTCTTAACCTAAGCGCAAAGTGTTTTTCCATATTTTTTTAAACCTAAACGCAAAGTGTGACGGAATTTCAGACGGACAGACAGACGGACAGTGCGATCACTATATGCCCAACTTCGGGGGCATAAGAAAATACTTTATAGACAATTCCGAGTTACATGACCTACCTTATAACATAGACTGATATAAACCCTCGTGATGTGATATAAATGTATATTCAGACTACTAAGAAATCTAGCTTTAAAATCACGGGTACCTTTGTATTGGACAGGTATCGTCCCATCGAGTTGCAGCAGCTGCCTAACACTGCCATCGTTAAACACTGCAAATCAGAGACACACGTTCATGACATATTACATTTTGTGATGTCCAATTCAAGGGGTGAACGGAAGACTGTTGTAACTCATATTAAATAAAGAAGGAGATACAACAGTTTTCCATTCAGCCCTCGAATTGTAAATGAGCCGCGCTCTGGGAAAACAAAGTTAAATTCATGTTCCAAAAATGTCATCCCAGATCAGTCTGTGCAGGCTAATCAGAGACTACACTTTTTGCCTGAACTGCATTTTTGCTTATAATACACTTTCTTTAACGGCAAAATACCATTAAAGCTTAAAGTGTCTTCCCTGATCGCCTGAGCAGGCTGCACAGGCTAATCTGGGATAACACTTTTTGCACATGCATTAAGCCCTGTTTTCAACTTAACTACATGTATATTTTTATTTATATCTTATTCAAATGTTTTGAGAACACATCCCCTTAATCTGTTCTTATCTATTGCACAATGCAAACAATTTGCCCCTGTCTGGCTGTCCTTGCGCAGAATAACCTCCATGAGTTATGGTCCGTAAATTTATATATTTCATAAGATAAGGGACCCAATACATGTGCCAGGCCTATCGAGTTATTGATGCAATAGTTAAAGGTGGTCATTTCTTGCCGACTATGCCACAATTATAAGATTGGGTCAGCCATTCATAGTTCTGGAATTATCGATGTTTGATTTTTAGAATTAACACAGTACATGTATGTATATGAACCACGGTCTGGAAATGGGGCTCAATGCATGTATATGAACCACGGTCTGGAAATGGGGCTCAATGCATGTGCTAAGTATTATACCTCAGATTAACCTGCGCAGTCTGCACAAGCTTATCTGGGACGACACTTTCTGCTTTTATGGCATCTAAAGTTTACAAGATATCTCTTATAAAGGTACAGTCTTGGTGGAAAGTATCGTCCCCGATAATACTGAATTAAGCGTGGTTTCCATAGCATGGCTCATGTTTTATAGGGCTTGCTGTGGTACATGTACATGTAGGAATGTCGTGTACATACTCTCGTTAACTCAAGAGGCATCACCAGCAGTCATATATATAAAAAAAAATTATCATTTGACAGATTTTTGCAAGGCACACAACATAGAAAACACTAACATGAATCTACCAAAACCTCAATTTAAACATTTTCATAGTCTGTAGTACATGTAAGTTCACTTACCAAAGTCCTCATATTTTGGTCTCAAGTCTCCAAATGCGGCGATTGCAGCCAGAACATCTGACTTGGTGACATCTGGGTGTTTATACTGGGAAAAGAAACAATAACATACTTAAATAACTTGATAACAAATGTACACTTTTTGAGATTTGTAATTGGGCCAAATTTGAATAGAAAAATCCACTGTACCCAGTTTAGGAACACTTTTATTTGTACAACCTTTCCTTAAACACCGAAAAATACCCTTTTTCAGAATTTATCATGTTTGACAGAACTTTTGTTTATATGACAAAATACATGTTTCAACATCTGTCAGTCTAAAACTAGGTGATCACTTGTTAATATCCTTCATATGCCAAAAGTAAACAAAGGGGAAATGCAAATTTTAGGTTCAAAAACGGGTTTTGGTTGGAAAACACCTTTTGGTATAGTCTGAGATTAGCTCAGTAAATGAATCGTATTCACAAGGCCCTTTGAAAAACTCTGATAAGACAGTCCTTCGAGTACAAAGCGGAAAAATGGGAGGTTGTTCCCAAATAAAATAGCTGGGAACCTATATCAAGTTTAAAATGCATGAAAAAAAGCCCAAATACAAGGTATATTTGAATAATATGTATTTTTACACCACCAAGTGATATATCCATGAGCTTTTCAACTTTAAATTCATAAAACACACAATAATTATAATGCTCTGGTTCAAGTTTTTTTTTTCAATTCAAGATGCAAATGTAAACTGTTTCTTGTTGAACCCCAACCGACAACAATATGATTGCATCAGAAAAATTAACATTTGTTTATGTAAAGAGCTGTATCTTATAAATGCACTGTCATTTGAAAACAGCCAGAACATTGATACTTACATCAATAATGAGATTATTTTTCAGCTGTTCCAAGTTCGATTGGTAACAATTTGATCAGACATTCCCAAAAGTAATTAAAGTTCACAGGACATCCGGTCCTGTGGACTTTGTTAACGTGCAGGACCAGACTGGGATTCATAGGACCGAAATATCAAGTCACTGACTCAAAATTATTGACACAATAATATAATAATAATTGAAAAAATGAACTGGAAAATGAAAATAAACAACTCCAAACAATTAAAAATAAGTAATTACAAATAACAACTCTCTAACACAGTATTCTTAAGAAAAAATAATATTTAAACCACAAAATAGTTAAAAACAATATAATGTCTCAATTCAAAGTTGTAGAAATGTATACTGCCTTTACTGGCATGCAAATTACTATTAAAACCGAAAATGATAGTTAAATGTGACAGTGACTGATGAATGTCAATTAATTAATATTTACACAAAACACAAATTTATACTCGTAAGGAATCAATGAAGTACCTTAAAACAACAAAACACATGTAGGATTTAAATAACATAATGCAACAGACTCAGTTTTCAAAGCATAAAGCAATTATCAGAATTTAGAAACTTTCAATAACAAATATTTTGAGGTGTTTGACTTTAAGGGATCATGCAGGGTTTTTGACCTTATATAACTGACGCCGAATATCAGCGTCTTCCCCCACCAAACTAGGCTGGTTTTTTCCCCTTTAAGGACCAAAAAATTCCCCCCCCCCCTTTTTTTTTTTAATAGAAAGAGTTGTCTCATGATTATAATATCTCAATTCTATTTCAATTTAATCTTGTCAAACATAATACATTTTGAAAAAAAACAATGAATATAGTGCAAACATTACAAATGTATTGTAATAATGAGAGAGTAAGTAAACAAATCCCCCAAAAAGTGAAACACCATGAAAATTTCCACGCACACAATTTTTCCCCCAAAGTGGAAAATCCCGCGTAAAATTTCCCCCACATAAGGGCTAAAGGCCCCTTCCCCCACAACTCAAAAAAAACCCTGTCATGCCACGGAAAAAGTCTAATAATTAAGACTAGATTTGTTTTGAAAACAAGTTAATTGAATATACTTGTAATTTGTATTCGAGGCAATACATATGGAATATTACGCTATTCAATTGTTCCAAGAGTTTGTATCAGTCAAGTGGCTTGTGTGATGACGTATCACACGAGAGGCGGAGCCTTGAGTGTGATACAAAATAGTGCAAGCCACGAGACTGATAAAAACACTTGGAACAATTGACTAGCATAATATTCCTTTTATTAAATACAACAACTAACGAAAACAGTTATCAACTGTATTTTTTTGCTTTAACAAAACTGACAAAACAATGACTAAAATGTGACGTCATTAAATGTGATGTCATTAAAATGTGACATCATTAAATGGATCCCAGAAAGTAGTCCGGCGAGTATGGTAAAACGGAATCGGAAACAGCGAGTAGCATAATACGGGATTTATTTCAACGATTGATACAACCTGTATTTTGTTTAAAGCATTAAACAAGTATATAATAAAATCTAATACATTTGTGTTTGTTTATTCATACCTATGTACACTAGAATCTACACTATTTAAATATATTGAATGCCCCATTGTTAGTTAATATATAGTTGCAATAATTAAACTCTCAGCTTTATAACTCAACGGGTTGCTGAGAGTTGCAATGCACAATTTTTTATTCCAAAGGTGAAAATGTAATCACCAATTTAAGGGCTAAGGAACACTGAAACTGCAAAAAGTTATCAACGTTTACCTGTCTAAACCACAAACTCATGCAAATGGTACGATTAAAGAAAGAAATATTTGCTTTCATTTATGCTTTTCTTTTGTACGCTCTATCCACCATATTGGAAAACTGTCGCAATGTTTGCGGACTTAAAGTGTCGCTATCCGTAAGGTTGCAGTAAACAATCTTTTGCGCATCATGATTCACGATGTAGCCTAAGTCGATAACGATTTTCAAATATTTACACTGTTCAATATTTCAATACAAAAATGTCAACAACAATAGTGTTTTGAAACATTGACATGTTTTTTTTAAAGGTTTATGCGAAGGATAATGTCAGTACATTGTGTAGGTTGCTATTCAGGTAAATTTAACGTGTTTTTGAAGTTTATTCATTGCTTTCCTCAATTTGTCACGAACCACGTCTGTTCAGGGATGGGCACTGATAATCGCGGAGAACTGTAGTTGTGTTTATGAAGGGGTGCATATGGACTCCCACAGCCGCCACGGCAAAAATTATCAAAGGCTCTGGGAGTCAGATTATATGGACTTATGTGAAAATACAGAGTTCAAGCCAGGGATTGAACCCATGACATCCATAGTGGTAGTCAGACACTTTAACCAAGTCACTAAAGAGCTAGCCCAACAGCCAAATTTCAAAACATAAAAATGTCAACGAGAATAGTGTGTTTAAACATCGTCGTGTTTTTGAGGGTGCATGCAAAGGATAACGTCCGTAGGTTGCCATTCAGGTAAATTAAACATATTTTTGAAGTTTATTCATTATTTTCCTCAATTTGTCTCGAACGACGTCTGTTTAGTGAAGCGCCTGATTCTCTGCGCTGAACTGCACCCATGTTTATGAAGGGGTGCATATGGACTCACAGAGCCACCATCGCAAAAATTATCAAAGGCTCTGGGAGTCCGTTTATATGGTCTAGTGAAAATACAGATCTCAAGCGGGGGATTGAACCCATGACTTCCAGAGCAGGCCTCGACACTAACGGTTTCCCGGGAACCCAAGGACACCAGATTTTGGGGAGGGTCACCAGTTCTTTCAAGCTGGGTGATCCTCCGGGAACCCTAAATTTATAGAACCACTTTGTATTGATTGACCATTTGAATCCGGGTAATTATCTTTTATTTCTTGCCGTGTTATAAGAAGAACTTCCGAAACGGTAAGAAGAGTATTTTTAATATCTCGGACCAGTTACTATGTCACCGGCAGTATGTGGTACATGCGCGAAGTATTCCGATTACGCGAAGGGAAGTAACTCGTGGTAAATAACTACAACGGTTTTCGCGACCCCACAACAAAAACAAAATTCAGTTATAAATTTGATAATTTAAACGAAAATGTAAAAGAGCACGCACCAAAAAAACCAAAAAACAAATGCAGAGCTGTTAGAAACGCGTAGGTCTTACGAGAAAGAAAAACAAAATTGGCAATTTCAAGATGATTGGGCAAAAATCTGGTCTTGGTTGTCCTGTGATAAAAAAAACAAAAAACTATGGTATGCACAATTCGCCAGAAATATGACAATGAGGGGCCATTAATGATTTGATGATGATGAGGTAATTGAAAGACATGATATCCAAAGTTTATAAAACACGGCTTATAAGCTATTAATGGGTCTACTTTAAATGGCAACTGAATTGAATATTTGAAATAAAAATGTGCACTAGTATGCTTCTTGTACTATATTTGCTCTTGCGCTGTGCGTAGAAACAGGAGGGAACACTAGTTCGGGTGAGGGTCACCAAAAGTTGAAAGTAGGGTTCCCTCCTGGAACCCTGTCAAAAAAGTTAGTGTCAAGGCCTGCAGAGTGGTAGTCATACAATCTAACCACGTCGCTAAAGAGCTAGCCCAACATCGAGGCTGTTGGAAGTGACCTTAAATCACTACAGGACTACTATAAAAAAAGTACAAATGTAAGATGATTCATAGTCATGGAAAGTAGAATTTCAAAATGGAAATATTTACCTTCTTTAAAGACGCTTTCAAGAATGGTTCAGACGAAGCCATATCAATACGTCACGACTTATAAATAATAAGAACGTTTTGTCTTATTCAGATGAAAAATAAGTGAAACGAAAAACAAAAATCAAAGGAACAAATGTTGTTGTCTTTTTACTATTTTGACAGCTTGCGATAAGTACCGAATCTATCCAACTATTTAGGCGAAATATAAAAAGAAACAAGTATTCGTAGGTTAACATACACTATGCACGCTTGGTAACAATAATGAGCAGACAACACATCAGTTAACAGTATTTTTTTGAATATTTTCATCTAGATTTCTAAATCATTGACCATATTGATATTTGTTCCCATGTTGTTATTGTCGTTGTGTTTCTAAATTTTTCGATAACTTTGTAAAGTACCCAAGACGATGAGTCGACTTATACTCACAAATACCCACAAATCCTCTTCTGAAAGTAGGCCATTCATAACCTCTTGTTTCAGCTCTAAATTTTCTTCTATTGTTGTGTACTGGGTTGGTGCTAGCCCAGTGCTTATATGTGCTCTATATTGATATTTAATATCTTGTGTGTTCCAAAACTTGTCTAAATTTTTCTCGAATGATATAACAGTTTTACAGTTTATCACTGTCTAAGGTAGGGTATTCCACATAAAAACTACTCTGTTTTTGAAGAAGTTTTTTCGAAGTTCCAAACGAGATCTTTCTTTGTATATTTTCATATTTCATTTTTGACTTGGTAGATTACTGGAACACGCGAATGTTTTACACTGGAAGTTATAATATGTTTACCAAATAAAAAAGTACAAATAAATGAAATACGGTACGAGCTTGACTGTTAACGCGATTAAGAAAACACATATTTACAGTTTTTATATATATGCGGAGGACGGTATGTCACGTATGAGGTAATGACATTAAAGCATAACGGGCGAAATCCTGCAAGCATGTAGCAACTTTTGTACTGCAGTTTGGACAGGAACTCCCTGGATAGCAATTAGATCCTAGCAATTCGATCCTAGCAATTGCTGTGTTTCATTCATTTTTTTTAACGATACAACTTGTATGTGATTGCTGTTGTGTAATAGATAACATCGTGTTATCTTCGAGCTCATGAATTACCTAGTTCGATCCTCATCATTGAGCGTTGATCTGCCCCAATGGCATGGAGTATTGGTGCTACACAGGGAACATAACTCAACAGTTGTTAAATATTACAGCCTAAGGCGCGATTCGATAAAGCTTTAATTAACAGGTTTAAGTTAACTGCTGTTGTTAACATGTCGTGTACCAACATCTTTTCCACATTAGTATGTATCTTAAATACAGACAGCAATGATGATACACGTGGAAAGTAATAAAGTTGTTAAAATATTTTAAACCACGTTTATTTCGGAAACGTGGCTGATTTAACAATTGTGTCGCCATTTGCACTTGGGACCTTTTTCTTACCGTCGTTTTAACTAGCACATTTACACGGATGAAACTTATTCGACGTGTTATGTTGACACACACTGTGTTAGAAATAATAAATCACAATGTTATGTGAACCAATCGAATTGATTACAGGAAGTAGGAAGTGTTCCGAAATATAAAAACAGGAAGTGCACCATAATGGCTTCGAAAAACGTATTTGTGTGAGGAGCAGAACATGTTTTGTGAAAATTGAGAACGATACACAACAAAACAATCAATAATATTGTATATTTGTTATTCAAGTATTTATTAACCATGAAAGCATAATCGGACAGTGTCTTATTTTCCTGCATTTTCAAATGCTGATACGTAGAAGCGATTGCCCGTATTACCATATGTTAAACAAGAACACGTTTTTCCTTATTGTTTGCGACATCATCATAGCCAACTCGACCAATTGGCTCACCGAATTTGATAATATGTGCTACCTAAACTATTCATGGGCAAAAGGTTTTGAATAGCTATTTTAGGTTATAAATGTACGAAGAGTTTTGATTAATAGACACTAAGTTTCATGTTTTTGATTGTTCAGAATACACATTAAAATAATTTGCAACTTGATTTAATAATAATTGAAGGCATTTGCAATAGTTTCTACACCTTTCATTTAGATTTTGAAGTTTTGTTTGTATTTAAATTAACATGTTGTTTGTAAGGATCATTTTGCATGAGATATATTGGATATGGTGTCATCCTTGAGCTCACGACTTATCGTGTTAAATCCACATTCTTGAGTGTTGGTTTTCACTAACGACACCATTGACTGGTTTTACCCATATAAATGACTCCACAGAAGTCTTAATTTGTATAATTTGTCTAACGTTTTTCATTCTATGAAGCTTTTTATGTCAAATACCTTAAACTAAACTTATGTTCTAGCGTATACATGCCATACACAGTCTGTAAACGAACACTACACCAACACAAATATGTGTGTCCTTATAAGCAGGCACCTCAGTATCTCTAAATAGTATATCGATGAATAACACTTCACGAATTCCCGTTAGAATATTTTGGCATTAGCAGATACCTCAGTATATGTGCATTTTTTATTTATAAATTTGTTATTGGTATATACATGTATTAACCATTAAAGATGAACTTTTGTGTCGTCTAATTTTTTTTGTGTTTTTTTATGCAGTATGGTGATTAATAAGATGGATCCTAAGTGACTCAGTTATCCAGCACTGCAATTCAGTTATCCTGCATAATGAGTCAGTTGACTTTCACTTGCAAGTCTGTTTTCCCGAACTAAGAGAAACTTTTAGGGCACACGTGATTGTTTAATTAGCTGACACTAACATATATAAGAAATACATGTTCACTGCGCGTAATATTGTAAAGTTGACTACCACTCATTGGTATATAGATAAAAGGTGCAAGATTATCCAGGAGACTGATAATCACTGTTGCGACGCACCTGCCGTTGTTTAACGTTTCAAGCAAAGGATAAGTTGTGGCGAGATTTGAACCTATGAGGACTGAGCCAGGACGTTACCAATACACCACGAGTCCGATATTTAGGCTGTATGTTCAATTTTGAGTGCCTTGTTGTTTGGTCTATCAAATTTAACGAAATAATCAACAGCAACATCACAATATCAACACACACCATTGAATGCTGCTGATCATCAAGCGTTTACCGAACTTAAAATATAAATACAGACATAGCCGGGTAAAAATAATGCACAGTCCTACATAGCAGGCCATGTAAACTGGACTGTTTGAACTCGGCAACGAATATATTAGAATGTTTACTTTTCGTTTTTTTTTTAGATAGATATTGATTTGAAGTCACAACCGAAACACCGATCGTCTACAATATTGATTAATTTAATGGCATCCATATAGACAACACTTTGAGATCTTATCCGCATAATAAGTAATTCAAGTGAAGAACGAAACGTGTCTTTGTATCGGACATTACAATACATTGTAAGCAATTCGGTCGTATTGTCTCTGAAGGCTTCTTTTCCTTTAGGGAGGATGTTTCATGTAGCTAGACATGCGTACCAAGCATGTGACAATTAGAGCATCTCTGTTAATGAACACAACATTCCACTTCTATTGGATACCATTGGTATAATTGCTCATTGTTAACCATCTATAACTCTGAGATCAAATAGGGTTCAAATAGGAATTGTATGGGTTCATCATACGGCCAGTGCATTAGTTTCAGCTAGGGGTATACTCTGGGGATCAATTATGTTAAGCAAACTTTGTAAAGATAAAAAAACGTTTATGACATATTTTTAATCATATCAACAAAACATTATTTCTTGAAAATGTTGGTTTGCCAATAGGAATCCAATGTTCACCATATCGGCGTAACCTAATTATGGTTTTCAACGTCAAATGACCCCAGCATTGATCATTTTTTATGTTTGATGTCGTGGTTTATGTATTGTTCTGTCTTGTGTAGGCAATTGGTAACTGCCTTTAAATAAAAGATGTACGGATGGTAAATTCCTATATGATACTCTTTCCCAATAACATTTATACAAACATGAATACTCCATGTATGTTCTTTTTCAATGCAGTGTTTGAGACATGATTGTGTGAGGAACAGATTCAACATCAACTGATTATATAGACGCAAGAACTGGCCAGATCAAAAGTGCAGGGATTCTTTTAGGTCGTTAAAGACTAATTCATCCATGTCATTATCTGTTTTGTTGGATTTTCAGTGGCGTATTTTTTCTGTGCTTGTCAATGACACATTCGGAAACGTCTTAACGAGACATTAGTAACGGTCAATTTGTTTATACCAAAATGTGGTGACCCTTGAATAGTTTGTTTTTTTCGCGATAAGAGAATTGTATAACGATCGACAGTACGGTAATCCAATATGTAGGGTTTTGATTTAAGAGCAGTATATCAATGTTAGTTTAAGATGCATTTGTTATCAAGAAATCTGCTTAACACTTGACATAAGATGATTTTTCTACGAATGTTAGGTTGGTCAAGCAATTTAAAAGAACGAATAAAGAACATTGCTATGAAGGAGCAATTATAGACAGGGGGTCCCAATTGATAGCCTGATTCTTTGTAAAGACTTACTATTACAATCGTCAAGACACTGTTAGAGATGATCATACGTACACGCTCGTAGGGATGAATCCACTTCCCATTTAAACTGTATTTCTAATTGTTTTGCGTTTGAGTATTCAGGGATTTTAATTGAAGCAGAATCCTTTGTATTGATGCAAGCATTTTTAAATGTTCTCCCTTCTGACTCCAGCAAAAAATCTGCCTTGCATCATTTTGACAAAACTGTTACCAAGAAGATAACACCAAAATATATTCATACAATTTACTGTTCTAATTGTATTTCAATCAAGTTTATGCAAAACAACGTTTTCAGACTCCCTAACAAATATGCAGAAACACACCTACTCCTGACTAAGGAATCATGTGACTCCTGGTTTTCAAAAACTATTGAAATCCCTGGTATTGTTTTGAAAAGATTATAAGTTAACTGTTTAAATCGTGCACCTACATATTATTCCGGAAAAAGCCCAAACCAATGGATACGCTAAATAATGAGAAGAAAGCTTCACTCAGTCAATTGGCATAATACATTTGTGTATACGTGATGAATGGTCACATGCGTTGGATGCAGTTGGTTTATTTGATCCTATCGGATGTCAATCAGAGTAATTTCCAATTTCAAAAACAAAACAAAACAGGTTTAAGACTGTTTAGTCCACATGTATTTTTGCAAAAATTAGTTTTTTTTATATCAGTTTTGTACTAGAAAACATTATTATTGACAGTATGTGCTCAATGTGGATTGTTACCATTTTGAATTTGATCGAAATCGTTTTAAATACGGTCGCTTATTCATAAGCCCATTTATACATTTGATAAAACGCACACCCGATCGGCACACTTTGCACAGATAGACAGTCCAAGAATATTTTAGAGAATACGAGCGATATTTCAAACAAAATAAGCTATGCATTTACGTGAACCACAACAATAAAAATATATAATGCATAATGTATTGATGTTTGATTTATGTACAATTAAAATCCTGCATACATGCGTCTTTAAAAATCAAGTTTAATTATAAACCGTTAACATAAATTTATTGCACTTCCTGCTCTCAACAGAATCTCGACCATGATAATATTTCATTGTTTAAATGTATTAGATAATGGTCATATTTCGGCTTGATATGTACGTAAACATATTTGACATGTTAATATCCTACATTTATAAATATCTCTGTATACTTACATATTACCCTATGTGACGGCGAACGCTAATAGTCTGTTTGTTACGTATTTGTATAATTATGAATGTACATAATTCCGATGAAACATTTACATATAAAGATACTCCAAATATAAGCATATTTGTTTTTCAATGGGAAACTAAATTTACACCGACAGGAGAAACACTTTACAGGAATATACGGCCCTTAGTTTATGGCAATGAACAAAATGCCCAAACAGCTAGGCATAAACAAAACCCACTAGATATGACAAAAAAGTACACAACAAACACACACACATAATTAAATAACACTGGAAAACGGGATATTAAGAAAAAAACGGGTTAAAGAGCTCCAAACATCACAACTGGCACAGAATTATTAAAAAAAAAAAAAAAAAAAANAAAAAAAAAAAAAAAAAAAAAAAACATTCATAGCATCATACTTCAAACGTAAAAGCAATAAAATAGAATACACTTAATTAAATTTTAAGTACACAAATGGTCAGATATAAACCATAATATATTTTTTTTCTGATGCTAAAATGAAATAAAACCTTAACAACTATCAATCACATCTCGTCTTTGATATTTTTTTGTATCAAAGACGAGATTTGATTGATACTCATTACTGTTTTATTGTTTCGTGCCTCCGCAGTGATGCGTTTCGATCAATTACGAAGAACTTGTGACGGTCCTCAAAATAAGAGACCATTTATCAATTTCGCTAGCCGACTTATACCATCAGCAGCATTTCAGCGTCAGCCTGACTCTTCACAGACAACTAATTCCAAAGAATTTGCGACAATGACCGTCCACAACAGGTCTTGATGATTGCTTCAAAGTAATAGCCTACTTAAATATTTATTAAGCAAATGAATCTCCGGTTGCAAGGCTGAATACACTTTTTAGGCAATCGGATTATTTCCCTAGGACAAGTAGCCAAGTGTTAAAATCAACACAGCCAACGCAAGCAAAATCACTCATGAATGGTGGACAAATGTCAGCACAAAGAGAGAAGACGCTGCATAGCAATCCAAATTACAGGCGAGTATTTACGAATATACTTTTTTCAAAACATATTACAAAATAATCAATACAAAAGAAAACTATAATAAAAGTTCAGAAGAAGTGGAAACAAAGAAATAAGATTGTATAAAACTACATTTTTTCCTTTTGTACAGTCGAAATTTCGTTCATGTTCAAGAGACATTGAATCTCTGTGTAAATATTTACTTTTTGTGCAGATTAATTAATACGACACTATTGTTGGTTCTGTAACAATAACGAGTAAACCTATCGGTATCGGCGAAACCTTGTCATTATAAATTGTTATTATTATTGACGTAAATAACGTGTGATTATGGTATTATTATGAGATGCAATCTTCCAGCATACTTGTTGTTTCATGCTCTCACATAAATCTCTGCAAATTGGTCAATGACAGAAATCTTGTCAAACCGTAACACATGTACTTGATGAACATAAACGTTGATTATAAATACCGAAAACTAAAAAGACTTAACACAAATTATCTTCAAATTATGATGAATTGAACCGGCTAATTTTAATCCTGAATTAAAATGTTTAATGTATGACGCAAGTTTATTCTGGTTCAAAATTGTTACTTAACCTTTCTAAAAATTGATTTCTGAGCGAAGTTAACCTTTTTTATGATTGGTTGATGTACAAACTCGAGCGCACGTTTTTTTTTTTATTGTTTCATGCTTGTTTTTGTAAGCGTTGAACACACAGCGTTAAACAATCTGCACCCAAATTCCATGCTTTACATGAAGACGTTACTATTAATCTCAATTGTAACTGTTATTGTTTTACAATAGTATATGTAAAAATGCAAATTTAATTCGTATATAACGGGATGTGTGTATAAAAATTGCATTATTGTCTTCATAATACATCCACGTTTGAAAGCGAAACAATATGTTCAAGGAGTGTTTTGCATGAATGACCAATATTATGACGTTTTTAGACGGACGAGGGCTGATACGTAGAAATAAGACATATATAGAGATTTAATTATTTCGCCGAAACCATTTGAAACTCTACAAGGAACTGTTCATAAATATAATTCGACAACGAGAAATAACATAAAGTCTGTTCGTATTCTGAACAAAAAGTCTTTAGAGCACGCATGAATAAGTTTGCGTTTAACACTAAAATGAAACGCGTATCTAAAATGAAACGCGTATAGTGTTAACAAAGAATACGGAAAAAAAAACGAAACAAAAACACACATGTCTCATTTTACTTGCGAAAATATTAGACAAATCATTGTGGAAACGCTATTTTAGTTTAAACTTTATTTCAATCAAATAATTCATGTATACATGTACACATGTAAACATTATTCGAGATATTCAGATGCCAAACATGAATGTGCTTTGGATCGGAAAACAAGGTCGATGTGACACTTAAATTAATTCCTCTCCGTTTGTGTTGAGTTGCTACTGTAAACTGTGTGGGCAGAAGTCGAACTGTAAGTGTTTAGTTTACGTGTGAGAATGGTAGGGGTAGACAATATTTAAGATATGTAAACCTGGTACACGGTATGTTGTAGAGCTTTAGAAAGCCGATTACACGTATGTCGCAAAACGTTTCGTTGCTATTATGTATCGCTGTACAGCGAGGATCAGAAATTCGTTTTCTGCACAAGAGAATCGGTCAAAGCTATTTAACAAATTATTCGTGGTAATAGGGCACCTGATATCGGCAAAGCAGTGGGATCTGAGGTTTGTATAATGTGGACATCTTAAGAGAAAGTGTTCTATTGTTTCTGGAGATCCACATGAACACAAGGGGGAGTTTACTAGAGACCTTATGTATAGGTCGTAGTTCAAACCGCTAAATTCGAGTCGAAGACGTGTGTGTAGGATTTGTCCAGTTCGTGAACCGCAGTTAAAAAGAGGTGAGGATTTCTTTTAAGCTTTATTTAGGGCGTTTTTGAATGATTGTACGTCTGGTGAATTTTGTTTTGTTATGTGAAGTTGATTCCACTCACGTATTGTTTTGGGTAAGAAAGATAAACTATATGCTTGCGTGCGTGCTCTGGCATGTCGAATGTGTCTTAAGTTGTATCCGTCTGATTGGGTTTGATTTGTATGTGGAATCCGTTCTGACATGTAGGGTGGTGAGAATCCATGTGTCATTTTGTAAAATAGAAGTAGACGATGTTGTTTCCTTCTTACCGAGAGTGTATCCCATTTCAGGTCGTTCAGTAGCTTTTGAATGTTGCAATATTTTGTTGCTCCTGTACATATAGGAGCCGCTTCCGCTATTTTGAAAAGTCGTCCTTAATCTGTAAATAAACAACAATTCGATGGAGCACCCTCGTGTTTAATGTATTGGCTTTGAAAGTGTTTTATTTAAATGTCAAACAAACACAACAACAAATCAAGTTGGTAATACATGTGTTATTTATTAGCCTTTTCACACAGGTTAACGATGGCCAAAATCGTTATTATAGGCAAACCGACTATTATTTGAAGAAACAGAAATAAAACAAATATGATCGTTTCTCAAATTGTTAGCTGCCCATTCTGCTTCACCCTGAAAATCTTTCATTTCGTCGGAAAACTTCTCGTCCAGAATACTATGTGTTTTGCCCATAGAAACAAGCCCTAACTGCCGTCTGTGCTTTCATGCTTTTTGTACATATCGTATCCCCGTCAGATACCCACCTCGAATAACGAATCAATAGATTTGCAACGCATAAAAATGGCAAAATGAATCCATCCATGCATATTTCGCGCTTAACCATTACCGAACTGTCTTTGCTAAATGTCATTAACAATCCATATACAAAACCGTATTTGCAAACCGATAATATTTTATTTATCATTGGGATTAGAATTCCCAAATTATTAATAAATGACTCATATCGTTTTATCCACTTGAATAATTAATGCTTTACTCGTTTCAGGCACTACTTCGCTCAGTAGCATGAAATTATTCATTTAAAAATATTCATGCACATACTTTGAATTTTCGTTTGTTTGTATAATTGATTGTCTATCTCAAACGTTTATACAATAGAACAAAGTTATTGCATTAGTGTCACATCGACCATATCGTGTTTTTTCTCTTTTTTTCAATAATATGAGTTTAATACTTAATAAATTGTTATTTCTCTCCATAGGTTAATCAAAATGATTAGATCACTACGTGGATATTTCGATTTATACGCCGCATTGTAACCATTTCATCTCAATTCCTCGTGCACATCAGTGAGCTATCAAACACTAAGTTTACATTACATAAATATTAAGACGAGTATTAATCGTTGATTTGCCTATCTTTGTATGGGAGAGCAAAACCAAAAAACTGGACGATTTTCAAAAGCGAGATTTATGTGAGTATAGAACACGGAGCTCAGTGTAGATAAATAAAATTGCTGGCAAAGGTGGGCATGATTGTTATGATCGGGTGATCGAGAATCATGTGGTTTTCATGATCTTCTTTCTTAGCGCAATACAAAAGTGAATGGAATTAAACCGACTTGCTAGATTGTACAAGTTGATTATTTTTTTCATCTAACATTTCTCGTGCATAAATTGTGTTGGTTAAAGATTGAGCAATTACAATGCTGACATAAGAACGTGTATACTAGCCTCACATCTTTTATTTGCTCGTTAAAATCGTGCGTTTGACCCATTAAACATCGCTAAAAGCCATGCCATTACGAATACGTTACTTGGTTGGTTAAAGGCATCAACCAGTTAGTTTGTTTGAAGTTATTTACTGTGTATCGTGGTACACCATGAACCATTCCGTTATGTCTGCACACGAGAAAAAAGAACTGTCAATGTACAGTGTGATCAAAACAAATGTTGACTCGTAGCATACCGCATACCTAAAGCAATATTGTGAAGAAAGATACATTATGTACTACTCAAAGATCGATAATCTTTGATGTCTCTGAAATCAATCATCGACGCTTCAACAATCGTCTGCATTCTCTAATGGACTAAGTCGTTCAATGCTCGTGAAACTTTAAATAGCGCCCACTGCCGAACATTATCGTACACAATCGATTACGACCGTACACGACCGTACATGACCGAACACGTCCGTACACAACCGTGTATGAACACAAGTATTGAACTTTTTATAATAATGGCCAGGAATGATCGCAATATCAGATGTCAAGTTCAAACTATTGATATATGCTTAACTTATTATCATTTTATGTTGGTAATGCCAAATTTTGGACAAAGAAGATATGATTTTAAGGATTAAAAAGTTTTAGCGAAATGTTTTTGGAAAACTACCAACATAAAACATTATATTTTACAATATGTATCGACAAATACAAGAACGAACAGCAGTAAATATCTAAATCTCACGTTTAATTGACCTAATGACAAAGTGGATACAAAAGTTTTTTCGAACCTTTTTTTATCATGAATTAGTCTTTGTATTTGACCGTTTTCAAAGGACGAGTAATATTTTATTTATGTTTTATAAACAATCATAACAAATGAAAGAGACATAGTGATATCAAGTGTTAAGTAAAATTATTCCAGTTCATATTTACTACTTTTAAATAATAAATATTTAACACAAATTCTATAAATATAAGTTTTTTTCCCCCTCATATTTGTAAGCCTTTTAAATCTGAGAAAAATACAATCACCATTTAATAACTTGTAGTTCTATTGAAGCCCATTGTTTGCCAAGCAGCTCTTCTGTAGACTGATGATCGACCACAAGGAAGAAAGCAATGTCGGCTTTTGAGTTCCCGAATACATCGCCATAAGCTTCTTTTGTCACGATATTGTTTTTCAGTCAAAAATTGATTGATTTTTCCTCACAATGTTGCTCTTGAATATCGATCTCACTAACACTGATTGATGTCAGCCTCAATCTGGGCCCGATTCAGTGATTGACCAAAGTGTACTGTTTGTTAGTGGAAATGTTTTTAATATATTACAGGTAAAACTTGTTCTATATTTTCATCATCTAGTACGAAACGGCACTTTATTCAACTATTCCTGGAATAATTTACCAATAAAGAAATATGAAAATCAATGCAGAAATTATCGACAACATTACTTAAAATAAGTTGGTAGTTCCTTCATAAATACATTAGAAGATTGCAATTAAACGTGTTCATTGTATGCATCGTTTATGAATCCCACATTTATGCGACCTTTGCTTATCATTGCGGGTTAGTAGTAAAATAGAGAAGTTATGTATAGAACTTACGAATTTATTGATCACGACTCTTTGCAATGAACATTACTGATATTTTATCTCGTAGATGTTCAAATGAATCATTATGATGTTAGTAGTCAATAGCAAATTATTATTTATTGCTTATATTGCGTAAGATACGTGAGATTTTATATCCTTATATAAGCGTTATTTACACAAATATTACTCCTAAGTAATATATGACCGATATCCATCGATCGAACTTCAGATATGTGCCCTCCATAGGTCCGATGAACCGTTTAACAGAGCACGTTCAAGAGTATTCGTGCAACGTCGATAATAAGGCACTTGGTTAAAACTTCCTTGAGTTTTTATTGTAACATTAATACACGATATGACATTACCGGGTGTGTGTCTGACCATTTGTGAAGACACCTGCACTGATAGTCATTAAATTAGAACGAATTACAACAGATAATCCTTCCAGTTTGCTGGAAGGATTCTGCTTGTGACGGTTTTGGTTTCCACTGGGGAGTTAACCGCTGTGATACGGTTGACCAAAGAAACTTGCGAATCATTTCGCTCATCGACAATCGCTACACTAATGCTAATGGTTACAGGAATAATTCAACAACAAAAAAGCCGACACTATCTACAATGGTATGAATGAAAAAGGTACAGGTAAATAATCAGGGGTTAATACATATTGATCATAACAACACATCCACAAGAATGTATTAGTCGCACGTCATCGGGCCTCAAAAAGTTGTTATTTTGTTTCTCAGGTAAATATTATATAACTGATTAATATTTAAACCTGGTTAAAACACCAAATGCATTGCATTTTGCCGTTCAACACATTTAATATTTGTGTTTTTATATTTTATGTTGTCATATATGTATTGTCCTCATTTGTATATGCAATTGATCATCTACCTTAAATGAAAGACTAGCGGATGGTAAAAACATGTCCCTTTTAATAATGTCTCCAAAGTTGCATTACTTCTGTGAGTCAACTTTGTCGTTAAATAAAAACCACTTGTGCATTTTAAGTATTGCAAGGTCATTCAACTTCATACTTCAAGTGTTTGTTGCGTGAAACGTGTGGTAATTGAAGCTGTGGTATATACACATTAACATAAACACTGACATATGCTAAATATTTTATTTTTTATCTGCAGTTAAGCTTCAGTTAGCTTAAAAACATTGATATCTATCCAGTGTTATAACTTCATAGATCTACATGTCTTCTCATCTGAAACTGAGAGATATGATAGCATACCTGAAAGAAACGCAATTTGTACGTTTTCAAATTCAAATAACTTATTAAGAATGTAACCAAAAGAATTTTCTAAAAACATATGTGACTTGAATTCATATCCGGGACTTCATTTATGATATACAGCGTATTCCAACGTAAGAGCGTTAAGTGATAGTTTTTTTTTTCAAATTTATATTCGTAACATTACGTGTTCTTTTCTTTCATCAATTGCATAAACAAATGTTAAATACAATTTCCGTCTTTTTATTTGTTTATCAAAAGGGGTTTGTTTAAAAAAAAAACATGGTTAATTCAAAAGGTTGTCACATCTGCGATTGTTTCAGTAAACTTGCATACGGTTTAAAAAGGATGTTTAATAATGTATACCACATGAGTATGCCTAATGAATAAACTTACCTCTGGGAAAACTATCGTCTGATCTTAAAATAAAATCGCTTATGTATGCCCATAAACGACTTGGTCAAGGTCACCGCACTTCGCAATTTTATTTACTCAGTGACACATATTTTTTTTAACCAGTGGTCATAGTTCATAAAAATCATGTTAGGTTACCATAAAAAGAGGTGACTTTAAACATTTAACAAGAGCTTAAATCCCAACAATACCTGAATCTCGATATCGGCCGACAGAAACGTTCATTACTTGCACAATTCAGAACCTACGGAATACCGTAAGGTCCATCGTGGTTACACATTACAATCCAGAGGGCGAGAATGCGAGAACGTGAGAGTACGATGGCGACAATGCGAGAATACGATGACGAGAGTGCGAGAATAAGATGACGAGAGTGCGAGCATACGATGACGAGAATGCGGGAACGCGATAGTACGATGACGACGGTGCGACAAAACGATGGCGACAGTACGACAATACGATGGCGACAGTGCGATAGTACGATGGCGTCGATGCGAGAGTGCGAGAATTCGATGAAGAGAGTGCGATAATACGATGGTGACAGTGCGACAATACGATGGCGACAGTGTGATAGTACGATGGCGACAATGCGAGAGTGCGAGAATACAATGATGAGAGTGCGAGAATACGATGACGAGAGTGCGAGAATACGATGACGACAGTGGGACAATACGATGACGACAGTGCGACAATACGATGGCGACATGACGATATGACTATCGCATTGTCGTCATCGTACTATCGCACTGTCGCCATCGTATTGTCAAACTGTCGCATTGTCGTCGTCGTACTATCGCGTTCTCGTCATCGTATTCTCGCTATCTGGTCATCGTATTCTCGAACTCTCGTCATCGTATTCTAGCATTGTCGCCATCGTACTCTCGCGTTCTCGCATTCTCGCCCTCTGGATTTTTAATGTGTAACCACGATGGCCCTAACTGTATTCCGTACAGAACCGGTATACTACCGTTACGCGTGGAGACTGGCAATTCTTTTTATTTTTTTTATTCTCGCAGTATCAAGTTTTACACAAGTACAAAATACAGATATCATATAGATTTTCAGATAATGTGTTACTTATAAAGTAAGGAGCAAGACAAAAGTAGGAATATAAGAAGAGGTTTTTCAAAAACATATTTGAAAACGAAAGAAAAACAGAAACACAAAATGCGCACACAAATGTAAACCCAAAATGGATTTGTTTTATTGTATGTTAGCTTAAAATGTTTGAAATTGTTCTCTTAATATATTCAATATATATTTTTGCTTGTAGCAATCATTTCTTCAAGTCTAAGTCTACGCTGGAGGTAAGCTTAAAAGCAACCAACCAAAGGCGAACTATCTTTACTGCTAAAACATCAATATAACATTCAAATACTTAAACTTTGTTAAACTGAATTAAAGAAATATCCATGGACTCGATTTATATTTTTGTTTGTTAACGATTTCACTGTTACTTACTTTCTCAACGCTCATTATTTTGGTTTCACGGGATTTCGTATTGGCGACATTGTCAAGGCGACAAAGAGACCCGATACGTGATGTGTAATCATGCACTTTGGTATTATGTAAACACTTGTTTTTAAGACACATATGTCACCATACTAAAGAATTTACTTACTTACTTTTCAAAAATACTTGTTATACATAATTTAAGTCATGTTGGATTATTATCATCTGATTGGTTATTTTTGCATCCAAATTGCCAAGGCTTCAATTAATGATAGGTAACATTGCTCATAGGAAAATACTACGGTTAGATGCGTGACCAAACAAAAAAGTGGACATGGCTTAATATACCCATCTCAAATGATAGGAGCTCGAAATGTATCGAAATATGTTTTATTAATTATAAGAGGAAAACAATAGTGAGTGATATCATTGCATAAACTTTATGCGTTAACTCGTGATCATGATGCTGTTCATTTACGAAAGATGTGCAGTGATTTATTCACTGTTATCAATCACCAAGAGGCTGTGATATCAACCTTGAGTGTTAATGATAGAAGAATAACACAACGTATGTGCGCGCTCAATTTAACGCAAACGTAATGGAGTAACATTAACAATGTTGATGTGCAATTGTACGGCTATTTGGAAATTTGTATCTACTTCTCTTCATATGCTATGCATTTCAGTATTTTGAAGAAGTCGCTTGCTATATTTGAAATATGTTCTTTTAAATATTGCAAATTCCTGAACACTTTAATTACAAAAACAAGTGTGTATTAGTGCGTAGTGTTCGTGAGTTGTATGGAAAATGTTATTTATATGAGTTTATTTCCGGGCACATTAGGCTTGAAAATATAAACCCCAGATGCATCGGCTGGCCATTTCTTATGAAAGCATCATACTTAATAATAATCTACAATAAAACATGATAAGTTTGAATTAAATCTCACTTTCAATACGAATTGGTCGTATGCTAACCAGATCACAAGAACTGTAACTTTTAGACCCATGATGAAAGGGTAAAAAAAAGTTTCAACTAGCCAATAAGTTATAATATAATACAACACAGTTAATATTCAAAAGAAGTCAGTGGCGTACACCACGCCGGGTATACTTTCATGACGGATGACACTTCACAACGAGAACAACAAAAGCCACGCGCGAGAGGAGAATTCTTCAGCTTTTTTGCATTTATGTTCTGTTCATTTGGCTTTCAGACACGGAACATTGTTTAGGTTAATAAATGGTATAGCACTTCGTATTTCGAAGAAAGAAATTCGCGAAAAACGGTGAATTATAAAAAAACGATAAAATTCCATTGATAATCAGCATGAATTGGACGATCAGTACATATTTTAACAAAATAAAGATACTTGGAAATAAATCAAGAACGTAAATACTATTCGAAATGAAAGATCAATATGTTCATTAATGTTACAACATGTTACATTTTTAGTTTACTAACGTTTTTGCGGAAATTCAAATGTTTTGAGAGTAGCATGCACATTTTTCATGTGCACTTCGTTTACCGATCATCTCAATTACGATGGCACTTTCATTCCCGATTACTGGACACTTTTTTTCCAGATATAACACACTCTTTTTAGTGAATCAAAAATGCAGAAATCGCTGTGGAATACTGTTATAGTAAGCAGGCAATAAATAAAAATGTATGTACTTACGTAAATTAAAAACAAATTACCGAAACATTTTCTTATCCCTTTGGAATATGATTATGATTTTGTATAAATGTGAAAGATAAATGTGAAACAAATGCGACATGTCTGTTGAGGCGATTGATTTGAGCAAATTGTTCAATACAGCTATAACATAATCGTTTGAGTTAAAATTCTTCTTTTAATGTAAAAAAGTCTTTGCAAATAATACAGACACTTACTACATTTCATATTGTCGAATGTATGTCATGCCCTATACGTAAAAAAACATTTCTATGAAGTTTGAATTTATTTATAATACGGAATATACGCACATATTCCTCGTTTGAATTTTGACATTTAAGAGCAGATTACCGTAACCACGTGCTGATTATGATATTTACCTATATACCATATAAGTATATTCAAAGTTTGAAGTGCAGTATCGGTTTATTAAATGCTTTTTACCTTAGTTTTTACCTACTATATTGTGATTTATTTGTGAAATTGCTCAGTAGACGATGGTCATCGGTCATATTCTTTCATAATTGTATGTTACTATTTGTGATCAACATTCACTGATTGGTTTTAGATGGTTCGTTTTTAAAAGTTACTCATACAGCACCTGTGTTTATTTCAAATGAAGACAGTAATCGAGGGTCATTGGATGTCGTCAATTTATAATTGTAATCCTTTAAACGTGTTCATTGTTAAATTAAAGTAAAATTCGCTGAAACATTTTTTNGAAGCCATGAGTTAAAGTGTTGCGTTTGACAAAAAGCAATAACATACATAAATGCATTTAAGGTAGAAGATAAAACTTGGTTATCAGAGTGCCCAATTTGTTGAAAGTCTCCGTGATCCGAAGTGCCCTTTGTCGGTAATAGAAGTGCCTGTATCTTTATGTATACCACCTATTAAAACATGGTCTATCTTTGTTTATATTTCATTGAATACTATCAAAATTTCAGTATTTGAAGCGCAGTGATTACTCTACATGCTGGAATAGCAAACAATTTCTTGCAATATTTCTAAGTAGTTTTATTTTGTTTAAATGTTTACTGTTCATCCAGTTTACGTTGATTTCCGACCGAATTTTCTATTTTTTGGGCAAATATGAACCATTTTTCCGTGAAATTTTGATAAAAAAAAGGATACACCATTTATCAACTCGACCATGTGTCTTGTCTTAAAAACTAATCTTTAGGATATAACTTATAAAAAATGAGCTACTTTCATCTAGCGCGTGACGTTTGTTGTTTCTTTGTTATGGGAGTGCCATCCGCCATCAGAGTATCCGCATAACCGGTGTGTACACGCACATACATATTTATTTAAGCAATAGCATTTTAATTTCATTTTTTAATTTCAAAATAATTAAAAAAAACAATACAACACGATAATTGTAGTAGTGCTATTAAAATTAGGATTTCTTTAATATTAAATAAATTTTATTAGAGCAAAAGAACTAAAACAGAAATTGTCATAGAGAGAGAATTACATGTATTGATAATGTGATAATCGGTTCCTAATTTAAAAGCTTTAACAAACAAATGTGACAAGAACGTTTACGGGTTATGTATTTTCTGTTGTTACAAGTCCAATATATTTAATCATATTTGGATGTGTTCAAAAATATTTGGTAATATACTGTTTTTTAAGAGTTTGGAAAAGTGAAATATCTATAACTAATCTAATATAAAATGACACAAATAAGGAACGGGGATGTTGAAATTTGAAATGTTTGCATCCAATGAGATGCCGTATTTGTAAAAATAATAATGTTTTGCAAACTAAATCAATTATTTCGAGATCAGGTGATATGTGTGTTTTCAGTGTTGATTTGAAGTATCAAAGCTTTGTGTTAAGTTATATTAATAACAAACGACAGGTCAACTTTGATTAACCAAGTATTCTGACATTTTGAAATAGTCCAAAAGTAGATCAATATCAAGGTCAAAATGAGGTATTATGATAAGGACCACAATGGAAATAAGGGATATTGCTCTTTTTTGTGTAATCCTTGGCGTTAGTTTGCATGCCATAGTGCATTCAATGCATGTACTTTTCAATTATGATTGTTTTTTACTTCATATTGTTTTATGTACATGTTGTTTTAATGCATTGTGTGTACGTATGCTTTCTCCGAAATAAATCTATCTATCTATCTATGATGCAAGTGTGTTGAAAGTCTTCAAAAACATCTTTTATACAATTATCAAAGCTTTGTAGCAAGCGATATGGATGTTAGACACAACACGTTATGTCGGGTTAACCAAGAATAAGGACTTTCTGAAGTAGATTAATGTCAATGTCAAATTGAGGTCGGCAGTGTCAGACTTTGAGTATACTTAAACTTTAAAAATCAATACATTACTAAAATAAAGTCCTTGGAAAGATTTAAATGAAATAAATATAATTTCTGAAATGAAAATTAAAATACAATTTTGTGCGGGGCGTTTTTACTCTTCAGATATTGCAGCAAAACTTAGATTTTTCATATGAATTTTAATAACAGATTGCCCAGAAATATGTTGTTTGCCCTCATTAATCACCTCCAGCTGGGGGGTAGGGCGTCCCCTGGGCGGGGTATCTAGGGGGTGGCGGCTGATTGGTCGCCTGTGGGCGGGAATACACGGGAGGCTCCTCCCCAGACACGATCACGAGAATCTGGATCATTCCCAGCAGGTCATAGTTGGGCTGCAAAACATAAGCAAATATTAGCAGCGCTCTAGGAAAACTGGGCTTAATGCTTGTGCATAAAGGGCCTTACAGTTTAGCCTGCGCCGTCTGCAGACTGGATTTTCGTTTAGCAGGGACTTCCTAAAAATGAATCATTTCATAAAAGCGGAAAGTGTCATCCCTTATAAGCCTGTGCAAATTGCACAGGCTAATATCTGGGTCAACACTTTACGCACATGCATTACACACGGTTTCCCTAGAGTGCGGCTCATATTTATCAGCACTTTCAACAAGAGCTGTCGAGGACAGTGCGCTCAACTTTTCTTCAAACAAAGAAACAATGCTTTGTTTATTTAAAACAAAACAAGTTATTGAGTGGAGTAAAAAGATGCGTTTTCAGCCTTTTTGTCCTTATTAAGACTGCTCTGATATAAGTACACGTTCCCGATGATCCATATAGTTTTTTTTCTTTTTTTACCTTTTCACAAAACCAATACAAATCAGCAATTTTGTTTAGTATTTTACTCACAATATTTTTCCAATCGTTCCAAAACAATACTTAGTGCACCCTGAGATTGCAGCCAGAGTGCTTATACAATTGATAAAATCAATATTAATTGTTTCATTAGTTTTGATATATGTAAACAGGTTTAGAAAATAGAAAAATGGATGTTTACGTGTTTTTACACAATTTATATTATACATGTATATAGACACTTTCAATTCTCAATTTTGTTTTCAATTTGGTGATTTTGCAACATGAAAGTTCCAAATTTCAAGGGTACTTACTACTATCCATTTCAAAAAGGTAATACAAATTGTTTTCTTTAAAAGGTGTAGAAAGCATGAATGTCAAACCTTGGTAGGTAACACATGATTTAGTGAGAAGGAAGTAAAATTATATTTTTGTTAACATGTAACTAGAGACAAATTTCACGTATTGGTGTTGAAAGTAAACACAAATTATACATAAAAACGATTGTACACAGAATTGAAAACCATCTTTTAAAAGTTTTAAAAGGAAAAATAAAAAAATAATATTTTCTCACATTCCAGTCGCTCAGATATGGCAAGTCAGTTTTCCCATTCTGGTCTACATGTCTCCCGGACTTGATATGCATGGTGGAGGTGAGTTTTGCAACCACAATAGGAGGATTATAGGGGTGTGTGTCCATAAGATAGATACAGATTGGGATGTTTTACACATTGCCTGCAGAACAGAAAGATTCATATATTGTTTTAATAACCTGTAACCATGATCATTTGAGTTGTCCTTTAAACGAAAAAATGTAATTAAAGGGGAAATTCTCTTCCTTTATAAGGCAGTGCGGACACTTAACGCACATGCATTAAGCCCAGTTTTCCCAGAAATAGACTCAAATAATAACTCGATGACAGCATTAAATTAATATACTATTGAGACTTCGGCTTAACACCTTACATACCCTGCATGATTGCTTGTAGCATAGTTGGCCACTGTTTTTGTTTAAGGTGTCAATTATTTTTGTGTCATTATCATTTTGTCCATAATACAAATACATGTACACAGCTTTTGTCAGTTTCTTGTTAACATCATTTTTATGAACCCTCTAGTTGAATGTACTATTTAAAAATATTATAAAATATATATTTTTTAAAGACTATCTGATACCTGACTCATTTATTATATGTCTGAAAGTTTAATATTTACTCATCATATTAAGTCAATGTTTTTTTTTTAAATTAACGATTGTAATTATTTTTTCTTTGAAATGGGTAATTAAACAAGTAGAAAATTAAAATGTATTACGAGTCCATATCTTTTACTAAGTTGGAATGTCGGAAACTGGTCCTCCCGAACAAATGCTGACCTGCCTAATTTAATCAAGGTAAGGAGGACATGTGCCCTCAATTATGTATTCCCACCCAAACACCTCCAAAATTGTCATCAACACTATTCAACCAGTGTTTGTGACTTTATAACAATTTATCTTTGTTAAAAATGTTTCTTCACAGTGTTATCCGTTTTTTTTAAGGAATAACTTCAATTAAGTAATGTTTCAATTAATTATTTATGGACTCGTATCCTCCGATTACCGTATATCGAGCAGTTAAGGAAACGAGTAAAAGAATTTAATTTACTAAAACAATGCAGCAATAAACAATTTACCTTTAAAGATGTATTTATTTCCCGTAAAATCCATGTCAAAATTGTTTATTTACAGTGTGTTTAACCATGCAAAGACGATATTTCCACACCCGCAATAACATACCAGATAATTACAGATCCAACTCGTTTTACAAGTAACTCTAGCCCTCTTATAGATATCACAGTTCTGTCAAGTAGCGTACACTGCTTTGATGCCGGTATTTTTGAAACAGACAGAACTACAACAGATCACTACGGAACTTATGTGCACTTTAAAACCGATTTCAAGTTAGAGGAGACCTACAGACGACGAATATGGGAATATAAAAAGGCGAATTTTACGTTATTGAATGATTAAATTGAGTCTACTGATCGGTCATTTTAGAACATTGAACTGTTGATCCTGCCACCGACAAATTTATGAATAAATATTTTTCTCTTGTTAAGTCCTGCATTCCAAATAAATTTGTAACTATTCGACCTAAAGACAAACCCTGGTATAATTCCGAAATTCGAGAACTACTCGTTCGCTCGATCGCCATAAACGTACAGCATTGCTTACCGGAAAGGCATCAGACTAGAGCAAATATAAAAACCTTCGAAACAAAGTTAACAATATGTAAAAGTACGCAAAGGAGACGTTTTTTAACTGTATTGAATTCACTATAAGCGATATTTCATTATCAAACCCGAAACAATAGTGGAAGCTAATCAAAAGTCTTGTAAAAGACAATTCATCGAACTGTGAAAAAATACCGCCTCTGATCAATAGTGATCAGTCTGTTTCAATAAAAGATTTTGAAAAGGCCACTTCATTAAATGACTATTTTGTTTCTGTTTCGAATGTTGATGACAGAGATGTAAATTTGCCGTCTTTTGAATTGAAAACGGATGTGATTTTAAATGATTTAAACATTTAAGAACAAGACATTAAGGACGTTCTAAATAATCTTATTATAAATAAAGCAAGCGGTCCAGACGAAGTCAGTCATCGAATGCTGAAACAAACATTGAAAACAATATGCAAACCGCTTTGTATTTTATTTAATAAATTTATTTATTTATTTATTAAAGAAAAGATATTCCCTAGCTCTTGGAAAAAGGCAAACGTAATGCCTCTCTTCAAAAAGGATAACAAAGAGCAAACGTCAAACTACCGGCCGATCTTTATTAAGTTGCGTAGGAAAAGTAATGGAACGAGTAGTTTTTAAATATGTATATAATCATTTGCATATAAACAAACTTATTTACACATATCAATCGGGTTTCCTGCCGGGTCACTCGACAACATATCAACTTATTGACATATATAATCAAATATGCAAAGCATTTGACGACAGACAAAGCACGTGCATGGTATTCTGCGACATTTCCAAGGCTTTTGATCGCGTCTGGCATAAAGGGCGTCTTTTCAAGCTACGGCAGTATGGAATATCTGGAAATATCCTTAACTGGTTATCAAATAACTTATCCAACCGCACACAGCGGTTTTTTTTTCATACCACAAGTTCCAATAAAATATATATCAAAGCTGGGGTACCCCAATGATCTGTTTTAGGCCCTCTCCTTTTTCTTGTCTATGTTAACGACATCTCTAATAACGTACTAAGTAACTTAAGACTGTTTGCCGATGACAGCTCACTTTCAGTTACCTCAAATGACCATGCTTTTATGGAAAGGATCCTCAACAATGACCTTACCCAAATCAATACATGGGCCAAACAATGGTTGGGTTTCTTTAATCCCTCCAAAACTGAAGTTGTCTTTTTCTCATTATTGGACATGCCAAAACCCCAACTACGTTTCGACGGCAATCAGTTGGGCTTTGTTGAAACCCACAAACACTTGATCTCTTGTTCAGTCTTGTTCACATAAGCGCTATTCTTAGCAGAGCTTCTAAAATATTAGGATCTATATGAATGCTAAAGTTAAAATTAAAACGTCAAACGCAAAACCAAATATACGTTTCATATTTACGTCCTGTATTAGAATACGCGTCGGTCATGTGGGATAATTGTACACAATATGAACAAGATATTTTAGAAAAAAAAATCAATATGACGCTGCTAGAATCGTTAGTGGTTTAACGAGATCGTCATCTATAACCAATTTACTGACTGAAATTGATTGGGTATCACTGGAACACAGACGCTGCATTCAAAAAATAATATTAGTTTACAAACACACAAAGGGTATCTTACCAGAATATCTTTCGGACATGTTTCCAACAACGGTAAATGAAAATTCCGTGTATAACCTACGAAATGGTGGTAATCTACTTACATTACCTTGACAACTTGAAATTTACACAAACTCTGCTATACCTTAAGCAATCAAACTATGGAACGATCTTGATTCTGATATTCGTAATTCTAATTTATTGAACGAAGTTAAAACAAAACTAAAAGAAAAATTCAAAGAACCTTAAGTCCCTGCATATTATTCACAGGAAGAGAGAAAATACCAAGTAATACATGCTCGAATAAGAAACCAATGTAGTGATCTGAAAGCACATCTTTTTGTAAATCACCTATCTGACTCACCCAAATGTAGCTGTGGTTACCACACCGAGGATGCAGATCATTACTTCTTTAATTGTTCGCGCTATCAGGACGAACAATACAAAAGTTTATAAACATGCTTATATTTCATCCAATTAATGCATCGAAACTCATGTTTGGCATACACACTTTAAACTACGAAGACAACTGTAAGCTCTTTCAAGAAGTTCAGTTATTTATCAAACGAACGAAACGATTAAATGTATAACAATCAAGTAACCAGTAATTAATAGCACCCCTTTAAGCTTTTCTACATCAAGTTGAAAGGAAGAATATGGTCGAGCTGGTCAGGGTTTTTGTAAACATGTGTATTTTTGTTCATAATTATTTTGTTATTTTTTTATTTGTGTTTTTCTTTCTTTTTGTCTCTTTCGTCTAATATTAAGTATACACAAACTTTCTATTAGCCACTTACTCATTAAAAACAATTTTGTTATTTTAATAGGCTGATGTATTTTACTTCTACCTTCCATAACTTTACTGTATTATTAAAGTATAAACACACAACATTGGACTACCGATTTACATGTATCTTGGCATACCCATCTTGTTAACCTTTACAATAAACTGTCATAATGGAGAGGACCCTTCGCTGAAGTTGGTATATCTCTAGGCCAAATCCATTTGTACACATGTTCTTCCAACTGTCTTTTATATGTAATTGTTTGTAAATGAATGTGTATAAACAATAACATATGTATAAACTAACTGAACTTACACGTGTGATTCACTGAACTATTAAAAGATTTGATATAATAAACGTCCTAGCGGAACGGGGGTATTCCCACTGAACACGAAAATTGTTTATTTATAGTGTGTTTAACCATCATAACCAATATTTCTATACACAACCACAATAAAAATCCACTACGCGATGAACGCATTAGTTTTTTAGTACTTGTGATTTATAATGCGATAATATTTGATTAAATGATCATTTTAAGCACAATTTTAGCAATTTCTTTATGTTTTGTGGGTCATTTTTGTTTAAATCGCATTTCCACGGCAAATTGTCAGCAGTTGTTAACGCTTGATCTACCTTAATAAAATCCGGACATCTGCAGTATTTGGTGAGAGCAAAAATGATGTAAACAATTGAGCACTAATCCAATGAGAAGGCAAGAAATGATGAGAACTAGGCATAGTACGATAATTGTATAAGCTATCAAAGTATGACCGACAAAATGCAAGCAATAGCCAAAACTTGTGAGGGCTAGTGTCCATGGTGGCAAATGACCTGGGCCAGTGTCAGGATCCATGTTTCCTGTTTTGATTTTTTTTTTCAAATAATCTATTAAAATACTCATGTCAGGGTGGCATTATTCAGAATATAAGATTCCCCATTTTTAGTGGTGGAAGTCATGGAAAGCAGAATTTCGAATAAATATATTAACCTTCTTTAAAGACGATTTCAAGAATGGTTCAAACGAAGCCATATCAATACGCTATCACTTATCAATAATAAGAACGTAATGTCTTATTCAGATACAAAATAAGTGAAACAAAAAACAAAAATCAAAGGAACAAATCGTTGTTGTTTTTTTTTACTATTTTGACAGCTTGCGATAAGTGCCGAATCTATCCAACTATTTAGGCGAAAGATAACAAGAAAATGTATTCGTAGGTTAACATACACTATGCCCGCTTGGTAAGAACTACATACATAACCATAATGGGATTGTGGCAACGCACAATTTTACATTATTTGTTTGAATATTTTGCATATCGATTTCTTTATCATAAACTACATTGACAATTGTTCCCATGTTGTTATTGTTGTTGTGTTTCTAATTTCTTCCGATGACTGTGCGATGTACCAAAGACGATGAGTCGACTTGGTAGATAGAAAACTGGAACACGCGAATGTTTAACACTGGTAGTTACAATAGGTTTACCAAATAAAAAGTACAAATAAAAAAAATACGGTACGAGCTTGACTGTTAACGCGATTTCGAAAACAATATTTACAGTTGTTATATATGCGCAGTACGGTATGTCACTTTTGAGGTAACGACCGTAAATAATTACGGGCGGTCTCCTGCAAGCATGTGGCACCAATTGTAATGCAGTTTGGACAGGAACTCCCTGGATAGCAATTCGATCCTAGCTATTTGATCCTAGCAATTCGATCGTAGCAATTGCTGTGTTTCATTCATTTTGTTTAACGATAAAACGTGTATGTGATTGCTGTTGTGTAATAGATAAAATCGTGATATCTTCGAGCTCACGAATTACCTTGTTCGATCCTCATTATTGAGCGTTGAGCTGCTCCAATGGCACGAAGTATTGGTACTACACAGGAAACATAAGTCAACAATTGTTTTAATATTACAGCCTTAGACGCGATTCGATAAAGCTTTAATTAACAGGTTTAAGTTAACTGCTGTTGTTTAAATGTCGTGTACCAGACACAAACCAACATCTTTTCCAAAGTAGTATGTATCTTAAATACAGACATCAATGATGGTACACGTTGAAATAACACAGTTGTTAAAATATTTTAAACCACGTTTATTTTAGAAACGTGGCTGATTTAACAGTTGTGTCGCCATTTGCAGTTGGGACCTTTTTTAACGTTGTTTTAACTCGCACATTTGCACGGATGAAGCTTGTTCGACGTGTTATATTGGCATACACTGTGTAAGAAATAATAAATCAAAATTGTTTAGTGAACCAATCAAATTGATTCCAGAAAGTAGGAAGTGTTCCGAAATATCAAAACAGGTAGTGCACCACAACTGCTCCGAAAACGTATTTTTGTGAGGAGCAGAACCTGTTTTGTGAAAATTGAGAACGATACACAACAAAACAATCAATAATATTGTATATTTGTTATTCAAGTATTTATTAACCCTGAAAGCATAATTTCCCTGAATTTTCTTATAGATATTGTCCCGACAATAGATGATGCGTGGCAAAACATTCGAGGTCCATAAAAATGTCTAGTGGTATGTCAAATGCTGATACGTAGAAGCGATTGCCGTATTACCATATGTTAAAAAATACCACGTTTTTCGTTATTGTTTGCGACATTATCATCGCCAACTCGACCAATTGTCTTGACGAATTTGATAATATGTGCTACCTTATTAATGGGCAAAAGATAGCTTTTTTTATTATACTTGTACTAAGAAATTTGATTGATAGACACTAATTTTAAAGCTTTTCATTGTTGAAAATACACATTTTAAAAATTTGCAACTTGATTTAATAATAATTGAAGGCATTTACAGTTGTTTCTACACCTTTCATTCAGAGTTTGAGGTTTTGTTTGTATTTAAATTAACATGTTGTTTGTGAGGATAATGTTGCATGAGATATATTGAATATGGTGTCATCCTTGAGCTCACGTATCGTGTTAAATCCACATTCTTAAGTGTTGGTTTCCACGAACGACACCATGGGCTGGTTCTACCCTGGAAACTCACTCCGCAGTTGGCTCAATTTGTCTAATATTTTTTATGCAATGGAGCTTTTTTTTAAGTCAAATAGCTTAAACTTAACTTATGTTCTAGTGTGTAGCCATACACAGTCTGTAAACGAACACTACACCAACACAAATATGTGTGTCCTTATAATGAGGCACCTCAGTATCTCTAAACAGTATATCGATGAATAACACTTCACGTATTCACGTAAGTATGTTTTGGCATTAGCAGATAACTCAGTTTATCCTGTGGCACGAAGTATTGGTACTACACAGGAAACATAAGTCAATACATTCTTTTCCTTCAATTACTTCCAAACGATTTCATCATCAAGACTTCATAACTGTCATGTTGTATCTATAGCTTACCATATGTACGTGCAGATATCTAATATAATGTATAATGCCCCACCATTATCCTGCTATATATTTCTTTGTTATATGTGGAATGATGGGCATATTGCCTATTTAATTTCCTGAATAAAGCAAATCTATACATTCATGGCCTCAACATATTTGTTCATGAACATGTATTAACATAAACAACGCTTTATTATTTTACAGCCCATGCATAAAATATCTCTGTAACAAACCAATACATTAAATACAAAATTACAGGGACAAATAAATACTTTGTCACATTTCAATTTCCATCAGATTTTTTTCAGAATTTATTAACACTATTTATTGCAGACTTGTTAACCTGATTTATTGTCAATTTATTTAATATATGATTTGTACTGAAGTCCCTATTTATTGCCTGTTCATTGACCGTATTTATTGACAATTCATATACCCTATTTATTGACAATTCATTTAACAAGGATGAATACATTTTTCACAATTTATTGCCGATTTATTGATCCAATTTTTTGCCAATTTATTGCATATGTATTAGCTCATTTGCATGTGATTTGCATTGGCAATAACTTTGCAATTAATAGCTTATTTATTGACTATTAGTTAACCATATTCATTCTCATTTTATTTTTGTTTGGGTTACGTTTCAAGCAAAAGATAAGTTGTGGCTAGATTTGAACCTATGAGGACTGAGCCAGGACGTTACCAATACACAACGAGTCCGATATTTAGGCTGTTTGTTTAATTTTGAGTGCCTTATTGTTTTGTCTTTCAAATTTTATGAAATAATTAACAGCAACATCACAATATCAACACACACCGTTGGATGCTGCTGATCATCAAGCGTTAACCGAACTTAAAATATAAATACAGACATAGCCGGGTAAAAATGATGCACAGTCCTACATAGCAGGCCATGTAAACTGGACTTTTTGAACTCGGCAACGAATATATTACAATGTATACTTTTCGTGTTTTTTTAGATAGATATTGATTTGAAGTCACAACCGAAACACCGATCGTCTTCAATATTGATTACTTTAATGGCATCCATACATACAACACTCTGAGATCTTATCCGCATAATAAGTAATTCAAGTGAAGAACGAAACGTGTCTTTGTATAGGACATTACAATTAGCAATTCAGTCGTATTGTCTCTGAAGGCTTATATTCCTTTAGGGAGGATGTTTCAATGTAGCTTGACATGCGTACCAAGCATGTGTCAATTAGAGCATCTCTGTTAATGAACACAACATTCCACTTCTATTGGATACCTTTGGTATAATTGCTTATTGTTAACCATCTATAACTCTGAGATCAAATAGGGTTCAAATAGGAATTGTATGGGTTCATTATACGGCCAGTGCATTAGTTTCAGCTAGGAGTATACTCTGGGGATCAATTATGATAAGCAAACTTTGTAAAGATAAAAAAATACGTTTATGACATATTTTTAATCATATCAACAAAACATTATTTCTTGAAAATGTTGGTTTGCCAATAGAAATCCAATGTTCACCATATCGGCGTAACCTAATTATGGTTTTCAATGTCAAATGACCCCAGCATTGATCATTTTTTATGTTTGATGTCGTGGTTTATGTATTGTCCTGTCTTGTGTAGGCAATTGGTAACTGCCTTTAAATAAAAGATGTACGGATGGTAAATTCCTATTTGATACTCTTTCCCGAGATAACATTTATACAAACATTAATACTCCATGTATGTTCTTTTTCAATGCAGTGTTTGAGACATGGTTGTGTGAGGAACAGATGCAACATCAACTGATTATAAAGACGCTAGAACTGGCCTGATAAAAAGTGCAGGTCGACAAACACTAATCCATCCATGTCATCATCTCTTTTGTTGGATCTTCACATAGTGGCGTATTTTTTCTGTTCTAGTCAATGACAAATTCGGAAACGTTTTAATGAGACATTAGTAACGGTCAATTTGTTGATAGCAAAATGTGGTGGTCCTTTAGTAGTTTCTTTTTGTTTTCGAGAAAAGAGGATTGTATAACGATCGACAGTTCGGCAATCAAATATGTAGGGTCTTGATTTAAGAGCAGTATATCAATGCTGGTTTTAGATGCATTTGGTAACAAGTAAGCTGCTTAACACTTGACATAAGATGATTTTTCTAAGAAATGTTAGGTTGGTCAAGCAATTTAAAAGAACGGATAAAGAACATTGCTATGAATGAGCAATTATAGACAGGAAGTCCCAATTGACAGTCTGATTCCTTGTAACGACTTACTGTTACAATTGTTAAGGAACTGTTAGAGATGATCATACGTACACGTTGGTTGGGATGAATCTACTTGGCATTTAAACTGTATTTCCACTTGTTTTACATTTGAGTAATGTTTTGCAACCACTAGATGTAAACTATTGAAATCCTGAACCTACATGTTATTCCAGAACAGGTACACACCTAAGGATCTACTAATTATTGACATGAAAGGTTTACTCAGTCAATTGTATCAATTATTGACAGAATTCATTTGTGCTAACGTGATGCGTTAGATACATATATTTATTTAATCCTATCGTAGGACCATCAGAATCATTTCAACATTAAATTTTTATTTTAAAATTGTTTATTCAACATGTATTTCGTGTAATATCATATTTTATTAGTTTGTCAGAATTATAACAGAAAAAAATATGCTTGACAATATGTTCTCAATGTGGATTGCTACAATTCTTAAGGACGCTTATTCATAAACCCATTTATACATATGCCAATACGGACGCCCGATCGGCACACTTTGCACTTTGCGCAGATAAACAGTCTAAGAATATAAAAAATACGAGCCATATTTCGAACAAAATGAGTTTTGTATTTCATGTAACGTGAACAACAACACATCTGCATCATATATGGACGTTTGGCTAATTTAGAATGAAACACCTGACACTATGCGTGTTTACAATGAATTAAATTATAGATTTGTTGCATTTCAATCTTAAAACAGAATCTCGGTAGAGATATGCAATAAGCGATCGCTGTTAATGGCTCAATATTAAATCGCATATTGCGTTCCAAAAACAGCAAACAGCCCGCATGTTTTTATGTAATGACGAATAAATGATTTCTAGCTGTACACGAATTCTCAAAGAATGATGCGATTCTATATATTTTTGGCGAGGTTTTAACATTCCACCGACAATGCCGTTTTGTGTATATTCAAGCCGATTACATTGAAAGGACACTACTAAACTAAAAAAAAACACAATTATATCACGTTTGACAATTTAATTTTGCTCCTCGTATTTCATTGGTTTCATGCAAAACGACACCTCACAACTCTACTTACGGTTTAAGGAATAGGATATCGTTAACGTCTCGAACATCTTCATAGAATTCATAGAACACTTACGTAATTTTACCAATGTTTGGATATTTAATGTTTTACCCTGAGCGACACATGCCTTCAATTATCATCTCATCAGGGTTATCCAACTAGAGCAGAGTCTTGAGTTGTGGCATGTTTGAAGGTGTGTTGTCTGTTTCGTTCTGTATTGTATGGGCAAAATGGTATCTTGCCTTAATTAAGACTAGCAGATGGAAACCATAATTTTTCTGTAGGCACAAAACACAACTACACATTAAATACACAAACATGAATTTAACTGAGGTCACCATCTCGGGACGGTCGATTCAAATAAGTATCGGTTTAAACCGTTTAAAGCCCCATTAAAACTAAAATAATCAACGAAAATTTCGTAAAATATTTCGTAAAATAAAGTTACCCAATACAAATTCAATTCAGTGTACATGTACTTTATAGCAAAAGCCACAATCTCAACTCCAGATGTGGTCTGGCAACATGGATGTTTGTAGATACAAAATGCTATATTTTTTGGCATAAAAAATCCCATTTAATTTCCCGCGACGATATCTATTCATACGACACACGAACACTAACATGGTACCATTTTAGTGTTCGTATGTTGTATGAATAGAGAATAGATAGAAGTGCGGGACATTAAAATGGAAATTATTAAGACACAGGACATTAAAAACAAGCATTTTGTATCTACAAAAATCTATATAACCGGAACACATCTGGCTTTGAAATGTTGGCGATTGCTATACGGAACATTGATTTTATATTAGGTAACTTTATTTTACGAACTACTTTACGAAATTTCCGTTGATTTTGAGTATTAATGGGGCTTTAAGGGGCTCCATACCTCGCACCTGGCTCATAATTATTGTTTTTAATTAACCTCATAGCTTCATACTTCAAATTGAATAACAATAACAGAGAAAAAATTCAATTTAATTACTATTTAAGTACACACTTGTCGGAAATAAACCAGAATTTGTAACTTTCTGCGGCGCGATGAAATGAAACATTTACAAGTATCAGTTAAATCTCGTCTTTGATGAGACGTTTTAGAGATGTAGCATGATTTCGGCTGCGGTATAGTTTTGTAACCAAGGTTCGGGATGACAGAAATACCAAAATCTTTTTATAACATGGTAAAAAGTTTTCTCATTTTCAAAAGAGTGCCTTAATGAAAGCAGATTATGATATGGAAACAAATGATTAGTGTGTCACAGCATTGAATATTTGAAACACGTGGGAAAATTTAACATGTTTGAATAATGTTAGTGATACAAGTAATATTATGGAGAGCTACTCTGAAAGTCAAAATATAAAGTTATTGGAGTGCCTAAACAAAACAATAACCGGCCATGTGTTAAGTTGTGCGTGTAAATATGTTACTATTTTTCCGCGAAGCAACTTATCAATATGTACAATTTTCAGCTAAATGCGATCTTATTTAATAATCACAAGTGACAAAAAATGCAGATACCGATGACACATTTCCGTTAGGAGGTTCGTTCTGAATAAGGACATTGATGGCTGTATATTTTTACATACATAAACATCATTCAGTACATTTAATGTACACGCGGAGATGTATACATTAGTACATTTAGTACACATGCATAGATGTTTACGTAGACATCCAATGAGTCATTCAGTACAGCGATTGATATATACGGTGATGTATACGTAAATAGTTGATATACATTAATTTCATAAAATGTTAATTCCTGAGATAAGATATGCAATCCAATCTGTCATTCAGTAAATAAAGTGCCACATGCGGATAGGCATACATATGACATATGTAGTCCAATATGACATTCATTATATTAAGTTCCACATGCGGAAATATTAAGGTAGACAGTCCAATATGTCATTCAGTCCATTACGCAAACATACCGAGATGTATACGTAGACACTCAAATATATCATTCAGTCCATTAAGTGTTTTGTGAGGAGATCCTTCGGCTGCAGCTTTGCGATGTGATTCAATCAATTACGAAGATTTCGCGACCGTCCTCAGAATAAGAGACTATTTGTCAATCTTGATGTTTGACTTAAAACATTTGCATCATTATACCGTCAGCTTGACTCTTCACAAACAATTAATTCCAACGAATTTGCGACGATGATCGTCAACAAGATGGCTTGATGATTGATCCAAAGTAAAAGGCTTGGAAACAACGGCCTACTTAAATACAAAGCAAATGAAACTCCGGTTGCAAGGCTGAGTACACTTTTTAGGTAATCGGATTATTTCCTTAGGGCAAGAAGCCAAGTGCTAAAATCAATACAGCCAACGCAAGAAAATCATTCATGAATGGTGGACACATTTCCGCGCAAAGTGAGAGAACGCTGTGAAGCATTGGAGATTAAAAGCGAGTATTTACGATTTTACTTTTTATCACAACATATTACAAAGTAATGAATACACTAGAAAACTAAAGTAAAAGTTCAGAAGATATGGTATCAAAGAAATAAGAATGTATATACTTGCATTTTTTTCTTTTTGTACAATCGAAATTGCATTCATTTTCAAGAGACTCTCTATGTAAATACACACTTTTTGTGCAGATTATTTCATACGACACAATTGCAAATACGCGTTAACCAGTCGGTAATCGGTGAAACCTTGTCATTATTAATATCATTGACGTAAACAACTTGTGATTATGATACTATTACGAGATGCAATCTGCCAGCAGATTTGTTGTTTCATGTTCTCCCAAAACTCTCTGCAAATTAATGTACATTAAAGTTGATTATAAGGACCGAAAACAAAAAAGACTTAATTAATGATCTTCAAATTATGATACATTCGACCAATATTAACCAATATAAAACTTTGTATTTATATTAAGGCAACCATTTCCTTGCTTCTATACACCGAGTAGATGAATTCACACTGTTAAATCTAACTGCGCTCTAATTTCCATGCTCTTCACGTAGACGTTACTATTATTCTCAGTTGTAACTGTTATTGTCTTACAATGTTCTATGCTAAAAAAAAATCACTATATATATATTTTATACATTATTATATATTTATATATACATTCATTCGTAAATCAAGGGATGTTTTTATAAAATGTATATATTCTTTTTTATAATACATCCAAGTTTGAAAGCGAAACATTATGTTCAAGGAGTATTTTGCATGATAGACTATATTATGACGTTTTAAGTCTGTTTGTATTCTAAACAAAATGTCTTTAGAGCACTCATGGGTAAGTTTGCCTTAACTCAACAATTGTTAAACGCGTATAGTGTCTAAAAAGACCAAAATGAGTCCCGATTTTGAGCGCACCAATAACGGAAAAGCAAACAAAACAAAAACACACATGTCCCATTTTACTTGCGAAAATATTGACAAATCATAGTGGAAACGCTATTTTTAAAGTCGTTTTTCATCTGTTAATAAACAACAATTCGATGGAGAACCCTCGTGTTTAATGTATTGGCTTTGATAGTGTTTTATTTAAATGTCAAACAAACACAACATCAAACCAAGTAGATAATACATGTGTTATTTATTAGCCTTTTCACACAGGTTAACGATGGCCAAAAATCGTTATTATGGTCAAACCGACTATTATTTGAAGAAACAGAAACAAACAAGTATGATCGTTTCTCGAATTTTTAGCTGCCCATTCTGCTTCACCCTAAAAATCTTTCATCTCGTCGGAAAACTTCTCGTCCAGAATACCCTGTGTTTTGCCCATACAAGCAAGCCCCAACTGCCGTCTGTGCTTTCATGCTTTTTCTACATATTGTATCCCCGACAAATACCCACCTCAAATAACGAATCAATAAATTTGCAACGCATAAAAATGGCAAAACGAACCCATGCATATTTCGCGCTTAACCATTACCGTACTGTCTTTGCTAAATGTCATTAGCAATCCATATACAAAACCGTAATGACATAAACAATCCATATACAAAACCGTATTTTGCAAACCGAAAATTATTTTTATTTATCATTGGGATTAGAATTCCCAAATGATTATTAAATGACTCATATCGTTTTATCCACTTGAATAATTAATGCTTTACTCGTTTCAGGCGATACTTTGCGAAGTAGCATGAAATTATTCATTTTAAAATATTCATGCACATACTTTGAATTTTCGTTTGTTTGTATAATTGATTGTCTATCTCACACGTTTATACAATAGAACAAAGTTATTGCATTAGTGTCACATTGACCACATCGTGTTTTTTTCTCTTTTCAATAATATGAGTTTTATACTTAATAAATTGTTATTTCTCTCCATAGTTAAATCAAAATGCATAGATCACTACAAGGACATGTCGATTTATACGCCGCATTTGAACACATCATCTCAATTCCTCGTGCAAATCAGTGATCTATCAAACATAAAGTTTACATAGCATTACCTTTAAGACGAGCATTCATCGTTGATTTGCTTATCTTTGTATGAGAAAGGAAAACCAAAAAAACTGGATGATTTTCAAAAGCAAGATACATGGGAGTATAGAAACAAGGAGCTTAATGTAGATTAATAAAATAGCTGGACAAAATTGGGCATGCTTGTAAAGATCGGGCAATTGAACATCACGTGGTTTTCATGGACTACTTTCTCAGCTCAATACAGAAGTGAATGGAATGTAATCGACTTGCAAGATTGTACAAGTTGGTAAATTTATTTCATCTAACATTTCTCGTGTATATTTATGAGTTGGTTAAAGATTGATAAATTAAAATGCTGACATTAAAATGTGAAGACCTTTTATAATCGTACGTTTACCTCTTTAAAGTAAAGACAAAAGTACCCCACACAAATATGCCATTACGAATAAGTTAATTGGTTGGTTAATAACATCAAAAAGTTAATTTGGTTCAAGTTATTATAAGCGGAATACACACTGATTGTGTCCCGCACTTTGTATCGTGGTATACAAGGAACAGTTCCGTCATGTCTGCATAAAAGAAAAACAACTGTCAATGTACAGTGTGATCAAAACAAATATTGACTCGTAGCAAACCGAATATCTAACGCAATATTGTGAATTAAATACTTATGCATAACCAAAAGATCGATATTCTTTGATGTCTCTTAAATCAATCTGCGTCTCTTCGACAATCGTCGGCGTTCGTAAATGGATAAAGTCGTTCAGTTTTCATGTACTTGTAAAAGCGCACACTGCGAACATGACCGTGTATGAACGTGCGTATTGAACTTTTTATAATCAAGAACAGGAATGATCCCAGCATCCGATTTCAAGTACAAAGACTTGGTATTTGGTAAAAATATTATCATTTTATTTTGGTTATAGCCATATTGGGGATTAACAATATATGACTTTAAGGTTAAAATAATTTTAGCGAAATGTGTTTAGAAAACTACCAACATAAAACATTGAATTTTACAATATGAATCGACACAAACAAGAAACACAGCAGTAAATATCGAAATCTCACGTTTCATTGGCTGAATGACAATGTGAACAAAGAAGTTATTTCGAAACTTTTTTTACCATCAGATAGTCTTTGTATTTCAAAAGACGAGAAGTATTTTACTTATGTTTTATAAAAATGCATTACACATTACATAGTGATATCAAGTGTTAAGTCTAACTATTCTCGTTCATTTTTACTTTTTTTGAATAATATATATTGAGCAAAATACTATAGTATATATATATATATATAGTACATATNTTTATTCTCAACCTGTAAAAGCCTTTCAGATCTGAGATAAAAAATATCACCATTTTATAACTTGTTGTTCTATTGACGCCCATTGTTTGCCAAGCAGCTCTTCTGTAGGCTGTTGATCGACCACAAGGAAGAAAGCAATGTCAGCTTTTGAGTTCCCGGTTACATCGCCATAAGCTTCTTTTGTCACGATATTGTTTTCCAGTCAAAAAGTGATTGATTTTTCCTCACAATGTTGCTCTTGAATATCGATCTCACTAACACTGATTGATGTCAGCCTCAATCTTGGCCTAATATAGTGATTGACCAAAGTGCACTTTTTGTAACGGGAAATGTTTTTAATAAATAACAGCCAATACAGGTAAAACTTGTTCTATATTCCCCTCATCGACTAAGAAACGGCACTTTATTCAACTATTCCAGGAATAATTTACCAATAAAGAATTATGAAAATCAATTTAGAAATTATCGACTACATTACTTCAAATAAGGTGGTAGTTCCTTAATAAATACATAAGAAGATTGCAATTAAACGAATTCATCGTATGGCTCTGGTATGAATCCCACATTTATGCGACCGTTGCTTGTATTTATCATTGCGGGTTACAAGCACAACAGAGAAGTTATGTATAGAACTTACGAATTTATTGAACACGACTCTTTTAAATGATCAAACATTACTGATATTTTATCGCATACATGTTCAAATAAATCATTATGATGTTAGTAGTCAATAGCAAATTATTATTTATTGCTTATATTGAGTAAGATACGTAAGGCTTTATATCATTATATAAGCGTTATTTACACAAATATTACTCCTTAGTAATATATGACCGATATCCATCGATCGAACTTCAGATATTTTCCCTCCATAGGTCCGATGAACCGTTTCACAGAGCCTTTGGAACTTTTTAAGAATATTCGTGCAACGTCGATAATAAGGCACTTGGTTTTAACTACCTCGAGTTTTATTGTAACATTAAGACACGATATGACATTTGTATATGACCGGTTGTGTGCCCGACCATTTGTGTAGACACCTCCACTGATTGTCATTCAATTAGAACGAATAACAACTGATAATCCTTGGAGTCTTCTTGAAAGATTCTGCTTGTGACGGAGTCTTCTTGAAGGATTCTGCTTGTGACGGTACTGGTTTCCGTAGTGGAGGTTACCCTTGTGATACGGTTGACCAAAGAAACTTGCGAACACCAACAAGAATGAATAAGGCTGATACTCGTATTAGCCTCACGTCATCGGGCCTCAAAAAGTTGTTATTTTGTTGCTCATATGAACATTACATAACTGATTAATGTTTAAACCTGGTTAAAACACCCAATACCTTGTATTTTGCTGTTCCACACATTCAATATTTGTGTTTTTATATTTTATGTTTTCATGTATGTATTGTCCTCATTTGTATATGTAATTGATCATCTACCTTAACTGATAGACTAGCGGATGGTAACAATAATGTCTCTTCTAAAAATGTCTCCAAAGTTGCGTTATTTCTGTGAGTCAAATTTATCGTTAAATAAAAACCACTTTTGCATTTTAAAAGTTAGTCCACAAGTAAGGTCATTCCACTTAACACTGTTTCGTTTTGTAGCGTGAACCGTGTGGTAATTGAAGATGTGGCATGTAGACAAAAACAATGGCATATGCAAACAATTTCTTTTTCTCAGATCTTAAAGGCTTTTACAGGTTGAGAATAAACATATGTACTTATTTATATTTATAGTATTTTTATGCAATATATATTATTTAAAAATAGTTAACATGAACGAGAATAGTTAGAATTAACACTTGGTATCACTATGTAATGTGTTCTGCAGTTAAGCTTTAATTAGGTTTAAAAAGATTGACATCAATCCAGTGTTGGGGCCTTCACATTTATACATATCTTCTAATATGAAACTGCGAGATGTAATAACAGACCTGAAAGAAACGAACTTTGTACGTTTTTCGATTTTTTTTTTCATATTAAGAATGTAACCGAACCAATTCGTTATAAAAAAACGTGAATTGAATTCATTTTTTGGACATCATCTATGATATAAAGAGTGTGCCAACGTATGAGCTTTAAGTCTGAAAAAATATGTGTGATTTTGCACACTATACATGTCTTTCGTCCAATAGATATTTATTTATTGGTCACTTTTTACAGATTCATAGATTGGTCATGTTAATAGATTCATATATTGGGTATTGGCTTTAAATTGATTTTATAAATTGGTCATTAAATATAGATGAAACATTGAATTAAACTAGTCATTTAATGACAAACATTTCCATCAATTACATGAAGACAAGTTCACCAGAACTATGATACTGAAGTCACTTGAACACAACACTGCTGAAGCGAATTTCTTAAATAGCAAGAAGCAATCATTCAAATACAGACATAAACATCTGATTGTTGGGATTTATCCAGCACATCTCCAATCAATGCAGTCACGCTAACGAGCCTGAATTCAATAAACCTCTCTCGCGAATTCATACCCGTGTTGAAATATCGGTTTCCAATAAATGTCGGGTCTGACTTCTCAAGTGAATCGCCGGCCAGTCACTGTTTTACCCGGACACATTTGAGGCAAACTTTGTTAAATGCCGGGACCTCAAGAAAGGAATGACTTAAATTCAGGTAAATTGTTTCCATATGTTTTATGTTTTATGTTTGTATTTTTTTCCTTACTATAGACTTCAAAATTGTACAGAACACGCCTCTTGTTTGTCTCGTTTGTATCATTTAAAAAGTACGTACATATATAATTCTGGTACATTAAAAATGGACCTGGAAATAAACTTTTTTATTATTTAATGTATTAAAGTTTCTTACAGCAGCTTCATAATATTTGTATTGTCCGTGAATGACAACTGACAATTATACAAAATAAAAAATTATAATGTAAGCGTAAAGTGCTTGAAAGTAATTGGGCATAAATTCCTGTATACAATAACTGACATATTTGGAATCTTTGTGTTCGCGCCCGCGTTGCCTTTCTTCACCTGTTATGTTCTACAGTATGCAATCTTAAAATGTTAATAAATTACATAATATGTGAACAGATTAAAATTTCCTGTCTTACGTCTAGATAATATTAATTTCATTTTAAGGTTGATTGGAAAGGAATTGATAGAATTCTTCAAATTTGTATTCGTTACCATACGTGTTCTTTTCTTTTATCAATGACATAAAACATCAATTGTAAAATAACATTTCCGTCTTTACATTTTTTTTGTATGTATCAAAAGAGAATTAAAAAAACACATGGATTATTGAAAAGATTTTCACATCTGCGGTTGATCCGTAAACTTGTATACGGCTTTGAATGGCTGTTTAATAATTTATACCACGTGAGTATGCTTAATGAATAAACTCACTTCTGGGAAAAATATCGTCTAATCTTAAAAATAAAATCGCTGAAGTATGCCCATAAACGACTTGGTCAAGGTTACCGCACTTCGGGATTCTATTTGATCAGTGGCACATATGAGTTGCGTTCTGAGAAAACTGGACAAAATGCATGTGCGTAAAGTGTCATCCCAGATAAGCATGTGCAGTCCGCACAGGCTAATCTGGGACGCCACTTTCCGCCTAAACTGGATTTTCGCTAAGAAGAGACATCATTAAAACCCAAAAGTCCATAAAAGCGGAAATTGTCGTCCCTGTGTAGTCCGCACAGGCTAATCCGGGATGACAATTTACGCACAAGCATTATGTCCAGTTTTCTCAGAACGCGACACATATGATTTTGAACCAGCGGTCATAGTTCATACAAATCATGTTCTGTTAGCATTAAAAGAGGTGACTTTAAACATTTAACAAGAGTTTAAATCCCAACAGTACCTGAATCTCGATATCGGCCGACAGAAACGTTCATTACTTGCACAATTCTGAACCGGTATACTACCGTTACGCGTGGAGACTGGCAATTATTTTTATTTTGTTTTATGGTTTTTAATTTTTATTATCGGAGCATCAAGTTTTACAGAAGTACAAAATACAGAGATCATATAGATTTTCAGATAATATGTAACTTATAACGTAAGGAGCAAGGCAAAAGTAGGAATACAAGAAGAGGTTTTTCAAAAACATAGTTGAAAACGAAAAAAAAAAACAGAGACACAAATGAGCACAAAAGAGTTAGCCCAAAATGTATTAATTTTATTGTATAAGAGTTAAAAACGTTTGAAATTGTTCTCTTAATATATTCAATATATTTTTGGGTATTGGCTATAATTTCTTCAATGTGTATTATTAGTTATTTCAATTTAAAATTTAAGATCATGCCAGAATGTTTGTATTGTTGTGCATTCCCAAAACATATGATTATTTGAGTCAATCTTCTTGCAACAAAAATCACATAAATTTGAGGGTTTAAGCCCGCAAATCAGTAAAAAGATATTGTTTGGAATAATTCTCATTAGATATATATATATTGGAATTCTCTGAGTTTAGTAGCGTTTGAAAGCAATAGAGGTTTAACAATTATGTAAGAATGCCTTGTTTGAAACATTACTTACGAATAAACATTTTTTTACATTAATCTAATTTGGAACACATATCATTTCTTATAAAATATTTCGCGAGACAATTAGCACATTGTATTCAAAAAAGCAACCAACCAAAGGCGATCTATCTTTACTGCCAAAACATAAAGGTTACATTCATATACTTAAACTTTGTTAAATTGAACTAAAAAATAAATATCCATGAACTCGATTTATATTTTTGTCTGGAAACTTTTGCACTGATACTTACTTCCCTAATGCTCACTTTTTTGGTATCACGTGTTTTTGTTAAGATTTCAAGGCGACTTTGAGATTGGATAAGCGATGTGTAATCATGTTCTATGTTCTTATGTTTATTTTTATTTTTTTGTAAATGTCCCCATGTTACAATAAAAAAACGTTTGTGTACTTACTTATCAACTTTTTAAACGTGATTGGAAGCATGTATAATTATGATCTTGTTGGTTATCGTTGCATGCATATCTCCAAGGGGCCTTTATTCAATGTTAGGTAATATGACTCATAGAGCAATACTACAGAAAGCGTGGCCAAACAAACAAGCGTATATGAATGATACACCCATCTAAAATGACAGGAGCTTTAAATAGTATTGTATTACTTATCAGAGGACAGCAATAGTGACTTATACCGTATTATCTACTTTATGTGCGAAGTCTTGGCATGTTTAATACAGCGCCTTGTAAAAAGATTTCGCGAGGCACAACATTGTTCGCGCACCATTACATATTTTAAAGCAAACGTAATAAATCAACATTCACAATCTTGACGACCTGTTTACGTCTATTTGATTCTTTTTACCTACTTCTCTACATAGTATATGCATTTCAGTATTTAAAAAAAAGTTGGCTGTTATGTATGAATTATGTTATTTTTAATGATGCAATTTGCTAAACATTTGTATTACCAAAATAATATGTTGTAGTGTGTATTGATCGTTTGTTGTATAGAAAATGTAATTTATCTTAGTCCATTACGAAACACATTAGGCTTTAGAATATAAAGCATGTGAAACTTCAGTAGCATCGGCGAGGCATTGTTTAGCATAGTACCACACTTGAAAATAACATAACAATACAAAGAGGTAAAGTTTTAATTTAATCACACTTTAACTACACATAGGTCGTAAGCTAACCAGATCCACAGCATTGTAACTTTCAGAAGCACGATGAAAGGAAAACAAAACGTATCAACTAGCCAATAAGTTATAATATAATACAACACAGTATCTATTTAAAACTAGTCAGTGTCGTTAAAGGACATAAACATTTGTTTCAGCAATAACAACTTAATTTGAACACAATTTAAAAACAATACAACACAATAATTGTAGTAGTGCTATTAAAATAAGGTTTTCTTACATATTGATAAAATTTTATTAGATCAAAAAACTAAAAAAAGAAAGCAAACGTCATATGGAGAGAATTATATGTATTGATAATTTGATAATTCGGTTCCTTATTTAAAAGCTTTAACAAACAAATGTGGCAAGAATTCTTATGGTGTATGTATTTTCTGCTGGTAAAAAATCAACATATTTTGTAATATAAGGATGTTTTCAATAATATTTAGTAATACAATATTTTCTTAGAGTTCGGGCTACATTCTAGTAATGAAATGACATTCGTCCTCGAAACTGTTATGAGGTTTACTATTTCGGTTATGAGACACTGATACACTACATTGAGTCAATGAGCAGATACCCTGAGACATATTAATGTAGTCCTGAATGTTGATGAACGTTATACATTTTAATGAGAAATATGTATAACTAATCTACAATAAACTGATACAAATGAGGAACGATGACGGTGACATTTACATATCTTTTGTACTGTCTACCTCCATTTAAGATGCCGAATCTGTCAAATATAATAATGTTTTGCACATTAAATCATTCATTTCGAAAGATATTCAATGACAAGTATTATTCATAAAAGATTTTAAGTAATTTTTAAGAGACTTGTTCATAGAATTTCTTATTTTAGAAAAAATGTCATTAAACATACTCTCGCACAAATATATAATGTTTTTATTAAATACGTACAATGGCACGAAAAAGCGTATAATTAAAACATGTTCTTTCCTCTTATTCGAGCCTGGACCGCTGGTTGCAAAAGCTAATGCGCTACCGCGGCTTCACGCGTGTTATGGTAATTTTGACGAAATAATTAGCGATGAAAAGTATTATAAAAGCTTTTTTTTTAATGTTGCCTATTTCGAATAATAATAATAATTTATCATTGAACAAACATTTCGTCCACACTTGGACATCAAAAAATGACAAATGTCATAATTATCTTTCTGGCGTGTTTTCGTCTTGTCTGCCTTCAAACACGCCACCAAGCCAGAACAAATTGGCAGAAATTATCCATTATATATCAGCAATTATTTGATGAAAAGCAAACAACCACAAGAAAAACACCCTACTATTAACATAATCACCGTTGGGATTCGAAATTATAATAATATATTTTATTTCATTTTTAACATCAATAATGATTTTAACGATCAATATGAAGAAGTGAAGCCATAATAAAGTGATATGTACTGAAACACTTGTTTACTTATGGGCTGGGTGTTTGTTTATACCGAGCAACAGGCAGTTGAGAGAAACAGATCGATTATGGCTACATTAAAGCAATGCAAATAAGGTTGGTTATTAAAAGACATATTTAAATATGCAATATTTTTAAAGGCTAACTCATTCCTCGTTATTATTGTTTTCGAATTTAAAATGAAATATTTTTTGCGCAAGATTTCAGTTATTAAAAAATAACAATAAGTTACCGGGTATTAATTTAATATATACTGCATTGTGCAGGCCTTTGCACGCTGTCCTTATACAAAGCCAATGCCCATATACTCCTAAATCAATTTGACGAACCCGAAGCATTTGAAACATGGCGAACGAAGAGTCGAGGAATGCAATTATTTCTGTGAGATTTTTCGTAATATCAATTAATTTATTTTCATTATGAACGTCAAACATTTCACGTTTATTATGTCATGCTGTAAACGCGTTGGATATCTTGATCGATGGTGACTCTATATTTTTGAGATTTTTGCAAAAAAAAAAGAAATACTTGTTCGAACGGTGTTTAAGAACGTTTTTTTGATGGTAAAATACATTAGTTAAATTATTATCTAAATGACTGTTTTTAATTACATGAAAGTGTGATGTGTTTTGTAGCTTCAAAGCATATATATTCTGTGTTTATAAGCTTGCGAATATTTAAGATATATACAAGAAATAATACCTTACAACATGCAACAATATGGATTATATAAAACTAGTATATTCAATATATTATAATATTTTATCTGTGATTTTATTTTTTCCAACATTTCTTTGTAAACGGTATAAAAAGTATAAACAGAACAAACTTCCTTTACAATACTGGTTGATACATAGAATTTAACGAATTGCCTGTAAAATACAGGGATAAATGTAGAACGCAACGAACTGCTTGTACAATACAGGACTATATATTGAACACAACGAATAGCCTTTTCAATACAAGGTTTGATATCATTGGAACGGTCAAATCAAAGCATTGGGGGGTTTGGACCGGTGTAATGGTATCCCTCACATATTTCACAAACATGCCCGGAAATAATCACACCACGACAAAGTATAAACTCAAACTAAATTAATATACTCGCCATGCAATTAAAAAAGAGAAAAATAAATAATAATAAATGAAGTCTAATTACTTATAATTAATATACACCCGAACACATGAATTGCATCGTTTTGAGGCATTATTAAACGGAGTCAATTCAAATTCAGCGAAAACACTTCGGGTTGACAAGATTTGAAGCCTCTATAACGCTCAAAAATCAACGACAATTCTGTAATATATGTCGTAAATATTTGATCTGACATGAGCTGTCATATCATACCATGATATGACCACGAGTGTCAGATCTTTTTTATCACATGCTTTTAAACTAAATAAAATACATCTTAATTGACCAAACAAATGCTGATAGATCTAAAAGATGTTTACTATCGTGACGTCATTTCATGTTGATGACGTCATTTTACCAAAATAAAGCCATGCGATTGGTAAGTTATTGATTCTGTAACCAATGAAAACGCTTAAAAATGTTGTATTACACATGTGTAATATAAAAAAAATACGTAATGTCTGTATTACATTGAAAACAAGGTATAGCATGTGATAAAATAAAGTTAACATATACATAATCAGTGTTCCTTATAGCTTAAGTCAAAATTTCAACGTTAGATCTGCTTTGGTAACTTAGATTTAACACGATACAAAATTCTCTTTTTATTTATTTTGTGGTTCAATATATTCAACACATGTTCATGTACCAATTTAGTGTTCATGTGTCCTTAGAATATATATATTGTTGCGGGAAATTAAAATGGAATTTATTGTGCCACGCATAAATAAAAAAGAGCATTATATATATATTTTTTACGAAATATATTACGAAATTTTCGTTGAGTTTGGGCTTTAAGATAGCTTCATATAGTAAAAGTCCGATTATAAAACCAGGTAACCTAGCTTATTCAAGGCAGTTTTCTATCATACTATTATAATATAAAATACATCACGATTTTTTGTTCAAACAGGCCGAAAATGGCAGCTACTGAGGGGGTATATGTTTGTTTGTTGTATGTTTGTAAACAGTGTTTAACAAATACCTCAGTCTCAGTGTATTGTTGACTCATTCAGCTACGTTACTCAACATGGGTGTACAGTGCAACGGTGGCATACCGCGCGGTGTGAATAAAAGTTAATGCGTTCTTCTTCTTTTTCTGTTTGTGTTTATTATGAAATAACACCATCGATAACGATCTTGCTTTACTTTCAGAGGTAAACAGAATTCTACGATCAACTTTCAAACACGCCCAGTACACGATCAAGATGATGAAATTTCATGCTTCAAAGAAATACTATAGCCTGAAGTCTCCAGAGATGAATTGGTCTCATATACCGCCAACCACGATGCCACTAAACAAGTGGATATTACTAGCAATATTGATGTGTAGTCTTCATGTTGCAGGTAACCTGTTTACGTATTTAAAATCCAGTTAACGTCACCAATCTGTGCACGCTTGATATGTTTAATTAAAATGGACATGTTCCATATTTTGGCATGTTTTGAAATGTGCCATGAAATGCTTTAAATTGATAAATGTAAACATCGGGACTGAAAAGCTCCACAATAAAAAAAAGAAAAAAGGTTATTCTCACATGGACTCGAACCACTGACAATTTGAGTAAAAGTCTAACGCTTAAACCACTTGGACATCCATGCTGATACAAGTCACTATGTATTTTATACTTTACATACGCAATCCATGTAATGTCACAAAAATAATGATGCCAACGGAACTCTCAAATTATTCAATCGTTTCGCGTTTGTAACGCTTTATAATTTTCAGGTTTAAAAATTGTCAAAAGATTCATATAACAGACATTTTAGAGCATGGTAAATGCTCAGTATTGTTGTGTCCTCGCAAATAACATTATGACAACGAAAGTTTGCAAATTTGAAACATTTTTGTTTTCATTTTGTTTTGTCAATTTACCAAAACGTGAACAGGTCAATTTAAATCTGCGGTGTTATCTATTAACGAGCATTATTGTTTGATGATTGTACAAATTGAAATAATTGTTATGATTCACAATCAGCGGCGCATTGCGGAAATTTCATTGGCCAGGATAGTGTTGTATCTTGTTACGAACATGCACATACGAGGTTCACGCGTATCTTGTTAGGGACGGCGTCAGGATTTCTTAAGATTTTCTGTTCAAAATCGATGAAGGCAACTTGAATTTCACATCTGAATGAATCGCCGCATGATTGTATCGCAACGACTGAAGTTGAATCATGGAATCGTGTAAACCGGGTCTGAAGACATCGCGCGGTGGGGTGGAAAGTTCCGCGCTCACGTTGTATGTTTTAATGAACACACATTCCTTGTCTTGGACAGCATTTAATTGTCAATTGATGATTGATTTATATCAAGTACTGCGAGCTATAATAAGTTATTTCTTAACCATTGATACAGCTGTAACTGCGATTCTAGTAATTATTCATATGTTACGTTTTTAGTTTCAGAAGACATTTCAAACATGTTCATGCACTCTAAACTTTCCCAACAAAAATCAACAACAGAAACCAAAAAAAACCCCACACAAATGACAAAACAAACTACAGCGACATTAATCCTCTATAATTGTTTCAGTCAAATAATAGCTTAATTAAATTACAAAAACGTACAACACATCAATAAACATAACTGTAAGTATGCTATGTTTATATGCTAAATAGAACACGACGTCTTTTATGCGTTTCAAAATAAAGTACAACTTGCTATATTTACCTATCCCTTGCACACCTTAGCTGTTAACATAAAGTTAACTTACAATACAGTATACAATTCTTTGTTTTGTGTTCCCTTTGATAACTTATGTACACACGCCAATTGCTGAGGTATGATCTTAGGTTTTGCAGGACTTGGGGTACCCGTTGCACAGTTCTGAAAATGTTGACATTGAGATACATTAATCGTTAACTAAAGGCTTACAAATTTAAATAAGGATCCAAAATACGATTGCCATAATTGTTGTTGTATATATTGCCGTGCATTGTATAGACCTAAGGCCACTTTAATGCAATAACAAAACTACCGGAGGTTAACAAGAAAGTTCTCGGAATTTCATTTTGCCAATAATTCATTTTTGAGTACCACTTGTTAAAACGGAATGAAAATGTGTCCCCATATTTCCTTTTATTAATCAGTAAGCTAATGAAATGCATGTTTACTTATATCTTCAACAATTTGCAGTAGACATTTCAGATTAAAACCTAACAACATGGGCAAGTTATTACATACTTTAAATGGACCGTATAGTGTATACGTAATAGCGACAAACCGACTCATACACATGAACATTTGTGTATAGTAGTTTTGAAATCTTGCACTTCATGGGAAGGTTTAAGTAAGCCAAGCCAATAATGAGAATCAAGCCGTATAATTTGATATTTAACCTCAAAGAACGACCTTGATCTGAAGGTTAGCCATATGATTGTTGTGCGAAGAACACCGTCACGTGTAGGTGAACATTTTTTCCAAGCCATTTTGAACTCATTCAATAATAATAATAATTAGAAAAACAAACTGTATAAAGAATAATCAAAATCAATCCCCTTCGAATGGAATACATTAACACGCTATGCGATATATTGAATGACGAACATATCGTATCGCCATATCGAATCGCAAGTGTATTGATGCCTATACACACTTGAAGAGAAAGTTAAAGATTTTTTTCCGACGAGTCAGACTTGTGATGCTAATAAAACACTGGCAAACTGTGGAATCAAAAGGCTGATGGCGACCAAAATAATGAATAATTAATAAACTGCAAACATAAGCCATGCGGGCTAACGTTTTTGTTCATAAAGAATAAAACAAAATGTCTAATTTATTTATGTTGAGCAATCAATTTGATTAAAATTCAAAGTAAATTATTGAAATAAGCTTCCTTTCAATTTTCTATAGTTATTGTTTGACCTCAAAGCACATTGTATATCGTTGCATAAACCAGCGATGCTTTACCATCGTTATATATTAAAGGGACTTGCTCACGTTTTGGTAAATTGACAAAATTGAAAAAACACCTGTTTCAGATCCGCGAATTATCGCTGTTATTATGATATTTGCAAGGAAACAGTAATTCTGAACATTTACAATGCTCTTAAATATCCATTATTAGCATCTTTTGACGATTTTAAAACATGAAAATAATAAAGAGTTACAAACGCGAAACGATTGAATAATTTGGAGAGGTCTGTTGTTATCGTTATATTTTGTGACATTCAAAGGAATGTTAGACTTTTACTCCAAGGGTCATTGGTTCGAGTCCCGGTGTGGATTACGTTTTTTCTTTCTTTACTTCTTCTTGTTTTTTATACTGGAGCTTTTTACTTTCGATGTTTAAATTTATCAATTTAAAGCATTAAATGACAAACTTCACAACATGCCAACATCTGTGAACAAGTCCCTTTAACTTCAAGCAATTATTGAGTTGTTCAAAGTGAAACATGAGAATTTTAACTAAATGTGAGGTTGCTGATCGTATACACACCGTTGGGCATCAGTTATATTTAACGTTGAACGATTTTGCGTTTAAAATGGAAAGTTAACACACGATATATATTTTAAATATTCTAATCTTTGTAACATTCCCATCATGAAGAAAGTATGAACTCGCATTAATCTAAAGTGCAATTTGCATCCTTTTATATATATATGTATATTTTATATTCATGTTATAATCGGACATCCATAATCGTCTTTATATAAAAAAATATACATTTTTGATGAAAAGGGAGCAGAACACGTTTCATGTGTTCTTGTTGTTTATTGAAGGTGGAACATTTATATTCATAGCTCACACTTAAGTAAACATTAGAAAGCAACCACATGTCTTTCCCGTGATTTTTTGTGTGGACAAACACAGAAAGCAGCACTTGGTGTTTAATTATACATTTCATTGACAAGTACAAGCATTGATGTCAGGAAGTTAAACACTTACGGCGTTGTTTTGTGAATGGAGCCACATCGATTTATCTTTTGATCAACATAAATCACCCCAGGAAACCCGATACCTTGCGAGTAGCGTAATACCATTGGAGCAGCATTGTGTATTTCTGCATGAGCTTAGAAAGGGTAAGTAAATTCGAAATTTTTTAAAATTTCAAAGTCCAATTTGAAACAACTGTGTATTAACATTGATAACAAATGTATTGGCCTACATGTAGAACAAATCCTGACAAATGTTCTTTAAAATTGAGCGAAATGTGGCTCACTGAAGTTGAAGATCGGGAAAAATAGGCCATTTTGATGCATTTAGAGGAAAAAAACTGCTTTAATTTGCAAGCCACTACAATAATTAAAGGATTTATACAAACTTACATATATCTGCCATAACCACTCAGCAGGGTTTCTCCAGAAAACTATTTCTTGTGGAGAAATTTGCGTTTTTAATGACCATGTTGGGAAAACATGGATACCAAATGGAGAAGACCAGGAAACCTTACGTGAGCAGCGACTTTATACTTCTTTTTCGTGACAAAAAAACTTATTTCCAGCCATTTTGTTGCAATTTCTTTGCTTTGTAGAGGCATATGGTAAGTGTATGTGGGCTCATATGCATACGAATGCACTTGTAATGCTTAATAATACATTCTATGATATTCTTTGAATTTCATCGAACATCATTTCAGAAACTTGAATCGTTTGTCTGATATATAATGTGGTTATACTATGTCCACTTTCAATATATATGTAAAGCTGATAGTTTTATCTTCATTACTAGCTCGTTTGCCAGTTTGTGCTAAAATTACAATGTATCACAATGCTATTGTTGCCCCCCCCCCCC
>VMBQ01000285.1:105193-129938 GCA_007657795.1 Dreissena rostriformis
ATACAGCCCCCACATACACTTATAAAAACATCATTCTATGTACCTAACCAATTAATTTATGTGACTAAGCAGTCAAGTCTTTCTTTATATTTTCCAAAATAGTGTTGGTAAAAAGAAATAAAACTGGAGCATGTTGAAAAGGCACTATTGATAATATATAAGGCAATAAAAGTACATTCGTATGCATATGTGCCCACATACGCTTACTATAGGCCTCTACAAAGCAAAGAAATTGCAACAAAATGGCTGGAAATTACGTTTTTGTCACGATTTTTTTTTTATAAAGTCGCTGCTCACATAAGGTTTCCTAGTCTTCTCCATTTGGTATCCAACATGGTCATTAAAAACGCAAATTTCTCCACAAGAAATAGTTTTCTGGAGAAACCCTGCTGAGAGGTTTTGGCAGACATGTTTAAGTTTGTATAAATCCTTTAATTATTGTAGTGGCTTGCAAATTAAAGCAGTTTTTCTCCCCTAAATGCATCAAAATGGCCCAATTTTCCCGATCTTCTACTTCAGGGAGCCACATTTCGCTCATTGTTTAAAGAAAATTTGTCAGGATTTTTTCTGCGTGCAGGCCAATACCTTTGTTATCAATGTAAATACACATTTGTTTCAAATTGGACTTTGAAATTTTTGAATTTTTCGAATTTACTTACCCTATGTACGCTCATGCAGAAATACACAATGCTGCTCCGAAGGTATTATGCTACTCACAAGGTATCGGGTTTCCTGGGTTGTAAATGACACCAGGATTCCAAAGTTAATTGTCTCGCGCTGATTAGCACGGCCATTAAATAAAAAGAGAGTGGACAATGCATGGTTTGATTTGACCTACATTGACGTGTATAATGGCGCAACAGGGAATGCATGTTTACACGGTACCGCGTTTACGTATTATCACACTGACATGGCTGAACACAACATTTTCTTTCAACGCCTGTCAAGGAAGTCACATTCATTTGAACATAAATTGAATACGAGAAGTGTTTAAGGCACACTAGCATACAAATTATCATCTAATGACGATATGGTTCGATATGGTTCGACCAACTGACAAAAGTAATACTATTATATATTCATTAAACTATTTATAATCGGTAACATGTTTTCCAATCCAAGGAGATAACCACATTCTTATTAATGGTTGCTTTGTTTGTTGGGTGTATGTCTGCTGTGTCTAGAGGTTTTGTGACGTGTCTGACCTTTGGGTAAATTTATCACTTGCTTTCAATAAAGGCCCTCACGCTAAAGTTAGATGTTTTTCTTGCTGTTTCAGTTGAAAGTTGTCTTTATATCATTATCTCAATAGTATGTGTCTGACGAATCGCTTGGCATCATTTTGGTTGAATGATTTGTCCATATGAAAGTAAGTTACAATATTTAATTATTTAAACAATTATTAAGATTTACCAAGGATTTATGACTTTAGCAAAATTGGAAGGAATTATTTTTTTTTAGCCTGTGCTAAATGGTAACAAGATCTGCCGCTCGTTGAAATATCATACCATATTGTATAATACTCTTAAAAAGGTCGTAAGTAAGCTTTAAAAAGGCTACCTTAATAACATAATGCCTGAACTGGTTTAAAAGCATAGTTTTTGAAATGACATCTCATTTAATAGGTTTTATAACCCTCAACGAGTCATTAATCTTGTAATCACATCCCATAAAGACCTTTCATAAAACGAATCATTCACATTGTTTTCATATCCCATAAACGACTAACATGAAATGAATCATTTATCTTGTAGTCACATCCCACAAACGACTTACATGAAACTAGTCATTCATCTTATAGTCAAATCCCATAAACGACTTACATAAAACGAGTCATTTATCTTATAGATAGATCCCATAATCAACTTACTTAAAACGAGTCATTTATCTTGTAGCCATATCCCATAAAAGACTTACATGAAACAGGGCATTCATCCTGTAGCCACCAGATACAATAAAAGACTGACATGAAACGAGTCATTCATCCTGTAGTCATATCCCACAAACGACTTACATGAAACGAGTCATTCATCTTGTAGTCAGATCCCATAAACGACTTACAAACAACTAGTCATTGATCTTGTTGTCATAGCCCATAAACGACTTACATGAAACGAGTCATTCATCTTGTAGGCATATCCCATAAACGACTTACATGAAACGAGCTATTCATCTTGTAGTCAGATCCCATAAACTAGTTGCATGAAACGAGTTATTCATTTTATAGTCGGATCCCATAAACGACTTACATGAAACGAGTCATTCATCTTGTAGTCATATCCCATAAACGACTAACATGAAACGAGTCATTCATCTTGAAGTCAGATCCCATAAACGACTTACATGAAACGAGTCATTCATCTTATAGTAAGATCCCATGAACGACTAACATGAAACGAGTCATTCATCTTGTAGTCATATCCCATAAACGACTTACACGAAACGAGTCATTCATCTTGTTGTCATATCCCATAAACGACTTAAATGAAACGAGTCATTCATCTTGTAGTCATATCCCATAAACGACTTGCATGAAACGAGTCATTCATCTTGTTGTCAGATCCAGTACAAGACTTGCATGAAACGAGGCATTCATTTTGAAGCCATATCCCATAAAATACTCACAATACTATCTGAAAGTAATATCTCTTTTCATAGTTATTTATATTTGTAACTGAATAACGTAAAATGTTATCTAAGTAATGGTACATAAATGATGACGGCTATACAATTTGAGATAACATATTATAGTATATACTATTTAATTATAAGTTGTTTATACAATCGATACATAGAGACACATTTTTTAGTTTAATATGCTCACATACATATTTAGTGTTTTAATACAAATCATCTGATCGTTATGTCCTACTATTAATTAGAACTGTTCTATTACACACTGTAATCCCCACATATTGTGTAGAATAATGATAAATTCAACATGGCCTCGTTTTTTTTATCTTACACTTTTTTGTAATTTTCCGTTCGCGTGTGTGCTTTAAATACTGCTTCATTGAATGTTTATATTGTCTCTGTAGCAGTGAAATCCCGCTGTAAGAAGTAACAAAGACGAATACCAAAACGCTTAATCATAAATGGGCGTAAAACCAGGGCTGAAGCCTTAATCCCTTTTTGGGGTATATTGTTAGGTTCAGATAATATATCAATGTAGTATATGCCCAAATCACATATATTGTCATGGATGTTGTAAACATGAAATAATATGTAAAAAAATATCATGGATATTGTTAGGAGACATTATACTGCGTTGTTAACATTTTACATGAACTGATACAAACAAGTAGTTACCAACTCAGTTTGGAACAAATACAAACAAGGATAAGCACTTCGCAAACGTGTAAACGTGTAGCTGTGAAACACCACCTAGCTACTTCTAAATGTATTTAAAGTATAGCGGACATTACACATGGCACTATATACAACGCATACCTTATATTTCGTGTCAAACATAGTAAAGAAGGTATGTCTGTACTTGACTTTGGACTTTTCAATCCAATAATGAAACGATTATGTTTAACAATCCAAGCATCTCTTTACTCAACGTTGTATGTTTGTTTTGCTCTTGTGTATACGTAGTTAATTTTGTAAATGTTTTTAAGCGGCGAACGTATGTAGATGATATAATGCGCAATCAGCTAGATTATCTAATGCGAAGAATGTTTTATAACTTATTTCACAATATGATATTGTAGACTTAGATGTAAATAATTAACGAAAAACTTTAACCATACGTGACTACAAAGGATTGTTAGTACTTTTGTTCAATTTATAAAATTACGTGGAAATACAAAACAAGACATTTCACGAATGCTTGAAATGCATGTTCATCCAATAGTATATGCTTATCTGTAAGTGGCCATCAACGCTTTACAATGTATATCACCTAGTTCCTGGATACGTCTTGTTTTGTCTTCGCGAACATTATTAATTATACATAAGTCATGTCTACGTGTTCATAGCGTGGCATCTAGATGTATCGTGCGATTCAATGCGTCTCTTTCATCCGTGTCTCATGGAAAAGAGTGTATTTGTTTATCATAACCTTAGATTCCACAATCACGCCGCGTCATTCATGAGCCTAGTTCTGTAAAAAGGGGGTTTAATGCATGTAGGTAAAGTGTCGTTCCGGATAACCCTGTGCAATCCTCACAGGCTATTCAGGGACGACACTTTTACATTTTATGATATTTGTCGTTTAAATAAAGTCTCTTCTTCGCAAAATTTCAGTTAAGGCGAAAAGTGTCGTCCCTGATTAGCCTGTACGGATTGCACAGGCTAATCTGCGACGACATTTTACGCACATGCATTAAACCCCTTTTTAACAGAGCGAGGCTCAAATACAAGTTAACGCGATTAATTTTAAAAGTGTCACATTCAACTATTTATAACGCAGTTTTAAATGAAAACATATTAAGAAAATGTATTTAAACTATTTTATTATCGGAGTAAATAATTGTCCAGCGTTGCAAAACAGTAAAGCGTGAGATGCAAAAATACTCTTATGACATATTCAATTAATTGAATTATTTTTAATTTTATCTATTTTTGTTGATAATTATGCATAAACAAAACTTTATTTCTAATACTAACTCTTCTTCGTTGTCATGTATAGTAACACCTTGCCTCTGCTGATGCTGCGCTGTCGATATGTACAGTAGAGAATACTAGGTCGGTGCCGAATAAAGCTTAGTTTATTTTGCGAGGCTTAGAAAATCTGAACCACGAGCATTAGCGAGTTGTTCAGATTTTCGGACCGAGCAAAATAAACTTCGCTTTATTCGGCACCGACCTAGTGTTCGGTTTATCCCATCAATTTGCTTAGTCGTCAATTATTTCTTTAAAAATATATTACCGAACCAGCTCTCCGTATCTTATTTTCATCGCTTGATTACGCAATTTATGACGTATCTTGTGTGACGTCAATTCGGAGACGAAACCTTTTCAGAGACTTGGTGGTTTTGTAACAGTTAAATATTTATTTGAAGCATCAAAACGAATCCAAAACATATTTCTAATTGTGTGTTTGTCATCCATAACACCTTAAGAACAGACACTGGAAGTGTATATCGTTGTAACTTTATTGTTATTAGCATTGGATTTATATTGTCATTGAGGTAAGCGTGTCGTTTATACTAAATTAATTTTTGTATGTGTCCTGTCAAAGCTTAAATAATGGCATTAGTCTATTCTACAGCACAGTTTCAGCTGCAATCGACATTTTATTTATCCAAATACTGTGCTACGTGTAATTATAATTATTTCCGATTAATTTGTTTTATTTGTGGCTTGAGTTTCTATTTTGTTGTCCGCCGCGCGTAACATCTATATTTCAGCATTGCCGAAATAAAGGAAAATATATTTCACAGTTGTTTATTTCGACAATGCACGTGTGATAATGGGATAAATGTCTTTGCAATGTCAGTGTAATACCTGTAACATGATATTTGCATTCCGCTTCAAAGGAAGAAACGTAGCTTGACAGCATTGCAATTCAATAACTATGCAAACAGTTAATAAAACAGACATGGATTAATTTTACACTGCTTGTTCGTGATTACCTGTATTGAAGTTTAATGAAGGAAAAACCAATAAAACATGATATAAGAACTAAAAAAAATGTGTGTTATGCACAATCCAATTCACGAGATTAACTGGTATCGATTTCTCGGCTTTTCTTAAAGATGCTGAATAAGTAAAATTATAGCTTTATTTTGCAAATAAACGCAAATTTTTCAAAGTTAATTCGTCTAAAAAAAGAGAATATTTTCATGTTATGGTTATCCGATTCTATCGTTTAACGCGTTGTTTTCGGAGCTTTATCGTGTCTGTGCGTAGGTTAAGAGTTAACGTCTTCGGAAATAGTGGAAGCTGTTGAGTGAACATGTTTGAAACGAAAGCAAGAACTAGCTGGCATATTAAATCCTTCAACTGTATTTTTCATTTTGTGCTGTAAACTCGTCAATATTTAATTTACCAGTTGGTATTGATTTATATTTTGTGGAGTGTAACACAGTGCTTAAACTACTGTTTAAAACGAGAAACATTGACAAGTTTCTGAAAAAGATACAGATTCGGAATCTTAATGAGCAACCGGCTTAAAATTCCATCAAATCAAAATGTATTTAACATTTCTGTTACAACACAATCTTTTATGATGATGTACTGCTAAACATATTTGGCATTTAAACGTTATTTCATGAAAACAAACCTTAGTGCCATATGTAAATAGTTAGCTTATGCTTTTGATAAAGCGTTTTTTAAAAAAAACTGCGTTTTCGCATATTATTTTTCAGACATACAGCCTATGAGTTTATGTATATTTCAGATGCTGCGACGTCGACCGATTCAACAACCGCCACGGTGCGTATATACAAGCAACATCATATTTTAATTCAAACACAGGTTTTGATACGCGGCCAGAGTATGCAATCATATTTGAATGTACAGTTATAATACACTTTCAATATATTACTAAATCTAATATTTATTTCATTCAACAACTCCCACTGTACATATATACCTGCTACATCGTGTCTCGTGCAAATAATGTCTAGACAAGATGTCAGTGGTTCTTCAATACATCGATATATGACTACCTTTAACAATAGTACATGCATATTCTTTAAAATGCACATGCATGTGCGTTGTTGGACACATACAATTTTTTTCCTTCCAACCGTTCACCGAAACGACGATTTTTACATAAAGTGAGAATATATCTTTATTCAAAATAATTGCACACATTGAAGATACTGAAGTTCATTATGATAAATTTACGACTTTATTTATCGAGCAATATATAGAACAGGCAAATCTGGAACGAAACTTTACGCACATGCATTTAGCCCAGTTTTCCAGAACGACGCTTATTTTGTAATGTTCGGCTAAAGTCATTGCTCACGTGTTTTCAGCCGTTCATAAAGACGCCGATGTTCATCGGACTGACGGCCGGTGTTGGAGGCTTCATAGCGTTCATCATCCTCTGCTGTGTCGTCTGGAAGTGCTTCTGTGGCGGCCAGACTGACAGGCAGCGACGGAAGTGACGTCATAATGGAAAAATACATTGTGTGACGCAATATATGTGATATAGATCTAATCGTATACTCTGTTCTAATGTATAACTGTTAATACTGAGTGCGTGTTCATTTATGGATCGAATAAAATTAAAGAAAACTAATTTAACTTAAGGTACTGACCGGCAATATGTGCTGTATGCAGAATACAAGAATAAGAAATGAGTTTGTTATTCACGAACGTGACTTGAGGGTCATGGGAGTAATGTTTCAGAAGGGAGTGTTCTATGTCAATGCGACGAACGGGCGAGTGGTTTTTCTGTTGTGTTTTTATTACATATATCAATTACGTCTCATTTAATAACACCCACGTGTACGAATCTTATTTAGTGTCGGTTTTCATAAACAAGAAATTAGGTACAAGAAAGATTTGTATAAACGCTTATTATATTTTACTTTCTGTTGCTTTCGGCTGTCTGTTTATATACCTTACAATGCAAACATATTAATATTTAAGGGCATTGTCAACATGGAAATACTATATTCAATGTAACAAGAATATCTGTTTGAATAATATCATGGCAGTTATCTCAATTTATCATAATATTGAACATGATTTTGCAGCACAAGTTATTTTACTGATAAACACGTGTAATACTATGGCGTACTTAAAAAAAGTATTTAAACAATGTGCATTTGATTGAAAGCGATCTAAAATAGTTTTATTTCAAATGTATGTAAAATAAAGTGTTTAAACTTTTCAGATGTTTTATTTTTATAATACATCTAATTAAATTGATCGTTTGTGTAAGTACTTTTATCTAATATGTATATATATTTTTAATATGAATGCTTGTTTTGATTTACAAAAATGCAATTTTAACTTCTATAATCTAAAATTGTATTATATAGTGTAAGTCAAAGTTGTCATTTAAAATTCTTATTTAAAACTGAATGTTATGTTTTGCTTACTTCTTTTCAATGTTTGTTTATCATTTGTGATACGGATATATTGCTTTTCACTTTTGTTAGTTGTTGTATTTTGTTTATATAAATATTTGTGAGCGTCATGTAAGAATGGGTGTTGTATAAATCAAGATGGGTTTAATGTTCATTGTGTCGCTAACCATGGTTTCAGTTGAGACTCGGTATTAATGTTATTACTTTAATTAACGCATAAAATAAGAATAAGACAAAATAGACAAATATAATTAAAGATGTACTTGTTTTTAAGAACCACGTTGTTTTACCTTTAGAAACGACAAGATTTCTCGTGTTTGTTTCGGTGCGTTAACAATTGAGCGATGTTTGCTTTTATTTAGTTTACATTTTATTGTTAAAAATCCAACGGTTATGCCTTTTGGAGTTTGAACCTTTAAGCTTCTGTGATATTTTATGTTCTTTATTTAATTGTTGAGATTGTATGAATCATTTTCATCTTATGTATATTATATGTCTATGTACTGTTAAAACTGCTTATATATATTAATAAATGTGTATCGCTTGTTTATTTTACCGTGTTCTTTAAGTGTTATTATACGTCCTACTGCTATATGTGTGTCTGTATGGTATTCTGCATTTGATTATGCAAATATAGATTTTCTGTCAGAATCTTCATAGAGAGTACGTATATTACCGTGAAACACAACAAACATCTGTCTACATTAAGACTCCTGAAATATTTACTGATATTTATATAAAAAATACTAAATTAAAAAAAAAAAAAAATACTAAAGTGTTATCCGTACAATGGATATTACTTTGTTCTGATGCATTTCGTCTGGTGGGCGAATGCGAATGCCCGGGTTTGTTTGTGTGTGAGTGCGTAGAAGTTAACGTCCAGACAATCGACAGCTTATTATATATCCCGAATGCTTTTTATTATCCGTATTATGAAGACTTTTATGGAGTGAGAAGCGCATGTACCAACCACCGTGCTAACCGGATTGACCATCAATGTGTGTGCATTTCTAAGTTTGTTAATCCTTCCGCTCCTGAGGCTGCATTCTGTGACGACCCGGAGTGTGTCCCAACTTAATTAGCATGTTGACTCATGCAGTGGGGACGATGATATTTCTATGTATTACAAACACTACCGTACATGTATTCTTTTAGAGATACATTAAATTTATATTTGAAAGAGTCGTAAGACAAAACACTTTTTTTTTACCTCCCTAACAGTAGAAATGGAAATGGCTTAACAACGAGTTGTTCAGAACAGCCACACTTTCTGCTTATTAAACAGTGAACAAGAGCTTTACATAAATATTACACAGACGACTTGAGCAATGAATATTGATACAAGCTACATTCCTAAAGTAGAAACGTGTGACCTAACACAGAACACAAGAAGGTTTTTGTGATTGTATTTTATTTTTTTTCATTTTCAATGTCATGTTGTGTATTATTATATATTTAATCGTACATCTAAGCGTTCCATCTTTACCAAATTAAGATATACCATGTTCTTAAATAAGTTAATTAATTATAATTACTTAGTTAATATGTTTAGATAAGTGATCAGCAATTTGACCGAAATAAAGGTTTTGACGACTTAATTGCCATTGATACGCCCATTCCTCGGTTTTCTCGTGAATCCACTTCAAATCGTTTCGGTTATTGTTTACATAAAATATGTGTTAAGCGACAAATCAGCTTATAGTTAACGGTCGATGGCCAGCGACAAATCAGCTTATAGTTAACGGTCGATGGCCGGTTGATAGCCGGGAGGGGGAATTTCATATGCATGACCCGTAACGGTACAAGCGCATAAGACTATTTGCTTACACATCGTAATTAATATGGCTACGTGTTTGAGAATTTGGTAACTCGTGGATGTGACAATTAGCAGGAAGGTTCCAAAAAAAGTACTTTTGAAGTGTTAAGGTTGAGGAAGTTATTGATAATAAAGCAAGTTGTTCTTCTATTTTCGCGATGCAAATGTTGTAAATTTGAAGCTTGAGCTTGAACGATCTGGATTTTTTTGGTGAACTCTTATCAGTCTACCTTGTAGTGGGACTGTGTAAATTACTAGTGCATCGTATTAAAAGCGGATTACGCCTTCACCAGTTCGAATAATTATCGGCCAATTATCGGACAATTTTCCCGAGCTTAAATATATGCAGCCCTAATGTACCTGTAAAATATTGGATTTATTGTGGATAATAGAGTGAAATTCAACGGTTTTATTGGATAACAACTGATTAAATTTCTATGGGGAAACATGAGCGAAATAGACGAGAAAAAAGGAAAATAAGCAGTGAAGGTGATAACAATGGACAATCACAAAAGGCGGGCCGTTTGAATTCAGCGGACTCTTTGAGCGTAAGTGACATTTTACATAAAACAAACAGTGTACTATACAATGATGAAACATTAAATTTATCTGACGTGTTTTATAAGGAATCTTCACCCGAAACAAACTCTGGCAATATGGCCACCCCCACCTCCACCCAAAAAAGTGACATGGCAACAACCAGTAACTGTCCTAAAGACCCATCAAATGCAGATATTGTTACATATTTAAAGCGGATAGATGATCGTCTCTCTTTGATGGATAAAAAATTCGAGGAAATTGATAAAATTGGGAAGAATGTTGAAGGGGTCAATGGTGATTTGAAGAAAATTTGGGCGTACCTGCATGATATTGACAAAAAAACAAGTGAAAGGTTAAGTTTGATTGAAGAAAAAACTGAAAGTGTAGATTTTGCATTAGCCCAGGCAAGCAGTAAAATATCTTCCCTTGAAAAGCAGAGAGATGAACTTAAAAATGACCTGACCTATTTACAGTCGCAGTCAATGCGTAGTAATCTTGTATTTACAAACATTCCTGAGGACCCGACTGAAAATCCGGACACCACTGAAAATAAACTTCGAGATTTCATGGTCGACAAAATGAAAATTGCACAAGATCTAGTAAACCAAATGTCTTTTGAGCGAGTGCACCGTATGGGTTCCAAAGTTGACGGGAAAACTCGTAGCATCGTAGCGAAATTTACCTTGTATAAGGAAAAGGAATTTGTTCGTAAACAGTGGAAAACTCTGAATGGCACACCATACTTTGTGAACGAGCAATTCCCTAAGGACATTGTCGACAAACGGAAGCAGCTCGTTCCGAAAATGAAAGAGGCCCGGCGCGATGGCAAGACGTCCTGGATATCGTACGACACTCTTTATATCAACGGCAAACCTGTGCGGGAATAGGAATCCACCGGGGATGACCTGAAGATATTAGCATGGAACGTTAACGGCTTAACTAGAAATAAACGAGACAATACTGACTTTGTAAATATTTTATCAAACCATGACATTATTTTTCTCTACGAAACATGGGCTTGTAGTGACAGTAATATAGAACTTTCCGGTTATACCGTGCATAATTTATATAGAAAATTCCAACATCGAAGAGCAAGACGAGCCAGTGGTGGAGTTGCTCTGTATTATAGAGACGCTCTTTCCGATGGTATTTCAATTATTAAAAATAGACATGATACTCTAATATGGATTAAATTAGACAAAGTGTTTTTCAATTTAGACCATGATATCTATTTATGCGGTGTTTATCTGTGGGGCGAAGACTCCCCAGCATACAATACAGTTAACATAGACTTGTTTGAATGCCTGGAATATGATATTACATACTATGAAAGTAAAGGTTCTGTCTATCTGATAGGCGACTTTAACAGTAGAATAGGGGATAAAAAGGATTTTGTTGTATTTGATAGTGTAAACCACTGTTTTGATGAATTCGATTATGTTCCCGATTATAGCATGGAAAGGGCCACAATGGATAAAACATGTAATACTTTTGGAACAAAACTGCTTGATATTTGTAGGTCAAATAATTTGCGAGTGGTTAACGGTAGATTAGGTAATGATTTCAATACTGGTTCGTATACTTATGTCGCCCAGCACGGAGCGTCTGTCATTGATTACCTACTCATAAAAGACACGAACTTTTCAAGTATATGTGATTTTAAAATTCATTCTATAAATGAATGGAGCGATCATACCCCAATTAGTTTCACTCTTCTTTGTAATAATACTACACCTGTAGTAAATGAAAGTTCCCATGTTAGGTATAACTGGAATAGTGATTATGTAAATACATTTCGAACCAGTCTGATCGCCAAATTGCCCAATTTTAATAGGATTACAGGGAATATTGATAGCACTAATCGGTCGTCTATAAATGATGCAATTAATAGTTTTACCGATATAATCCGGGGTGTAGCGGATCCATTATTTTCCAAAACAGTTTATCACAAAAATGACACTACGTCATTCTCCGACACATCTCATGTGAAAGATGCAGACTGGTTTGACAATGAATGTAAAAATTTAAGAACAATATATTTAGACTCACTGTATGCTTATAATACATGTAAAACGAACGTTAGTAGAGACTACTTTTGTAAATGTAAAAAAGAATACAAATTATTAGTACGAAAAAAGAAGAATTCTTACTTAAAAAAGAAATACTCTGAAATGGAAAAACTTAGGTTTGGTAATCCGAAACAATTTTGGAGTTATTTTAAAAAGAAAAAGAAATCTGTTGGAAATGATGTTTCTGTAGATGATTTTTGTAAATACTTCTCATCATTATGTAACGATGTATTTGTATGTAATAATGCAGAAGCAAATGCATTTTGCCAAGAAAATAATTTTGATAATGATGATTGCCCCTTTGAGGAGTTAAATATCCCTATTACTGCTGATGAAGTTTTATGTGCTGTTAAATCCCTCAAGAAAGGCAAAGCTGCAGGGCCAGACTTCCTTTTAAATGAGTATTTTACTGAGAGTATAGACATCTTGTGTGCTCACCTGTGTGATTTATTCAATGCCATCTTAGAGTCTGGTTTCTTTCCTGACAAATGGATAGAAGGAGTTATCGTTCCTGTACATAAGAAAGGGGATACAAAAAATGCACAGAATTACAGGGGAATAACACTAGTTAGTTGTTTTTCTAAACTTTTCTCCACTATTTTGAATAAAAGAATTGAAACGTTTTGCGAAAATAATAATGTAATATCTGATGCCCAATTCGGTTTTAGAAAAGGGAAATCAACTGTTGATGCGATATTTATTCTTCACTCAGTCATACAACACTATTTAAATAATAACAAGCGTCTGTATATTGGTTTTATTGACCTAAAATCTTGTTTTGATAGTATCAACAGAAATTGCCTTTGGCTTAAATTATACAAATGTGGTATTCAAGGTAAAATATTACGTATAATTAAGGATATGTATGAAAAGGTTAAGTCTTGCGTTCGCAGTTGTAATACGTACTCAGACTTTTTCAGCTACGCTGTTGGATTACGTCAAGGGGAGGTAATTTCGCCTCTGCTCTTTTCTTTATTCGTGGAAGACCTAGAACTACATTTACAAAGTAATTTAGATTCAGGTTTATATTTTGACGATATTGTGTTAATATTATTGTTATTTGCTGATGATATGGCAATTTTGGGTAAAACACCAGAAGACTTACAAAATAGCTTAGATAGTTTATATGATTATTGTAACTGTTGGGGTTTGGAGGTAAACATTCAAAAAACCAAGGTTATGGTTTTTAGAAAAAGAGGCAGAGTACTTCCAAATGAGCAGTGGAGTTACAATGGGAACTTGTTAGAAACTGTAGATAATTTCAACTATCTCGGTACAATTTTTAATTACACTGGCAATTTCGCTATGAACCAAGAGCATTTAATTGGTAAATCATTAAAAGCATTAAAATTACTTATGTATAATTGTAGAAAATATGTGATTAAACCCAAACTACAATGCCAGCTCTTTGATTCCTTTATAGGTTCAATATTGAATTATTCTGCCGAGGTATGGGGCGCCACTAAATCTAAAGAAATAGAGCGTATACACCTCAAGTTTTGTAAAAGTGTTTTAAAGGTCAGAATGAGTACTTGTAACGCTGGTGTATATGGTGATTTAGGAAGGTACCCGTTATATATTACTCGATATATTAGGATAGTTAAGTATTGGTGTAAATTGTTAAATACTGATAATATTATTATGAAAACGATTTATCGACAAAGTATATCTGATTGTTCAATAGGTTATAACAATTGGGTATCAAATGTTAAAAAGTTGTTAGAAACTTATGGATTTGCTGATTGCTTTAGAAATAGTGATACTCTTGATTGTAAAATATTTCCACATATATTTAAACAAAGATTGATTGATACTTATAAACAAGACTGGCATAGTTCTGTTGAAAGTAGTAATGTATTAGATTTGTTACAAAATTGTAAAGAGTCTCTGTCATATGAACTATATCTAGATGTATTGCCAAGTAGTTTAAGATTCTTTGTCACTAGAATAAGATTATCTGCACATTCTTTAAGAGTACAAACTGGTAGATTCGGTAGAAATAGAATACCAAGAAATGAGCGATACTGTCAATGTTGTAATTCCCTTGATATTGAAGACGAGTACCATTTCACTCTTATTTGCCCTTGTTTTAGCAATTTGCGTAAGAAATATATTAAGAAACACTATTATGTACGACCATCAATGTTCAAATTTATTGAGCTATTGCAAACTGAAAACAAATCTGTATTGATTAAATTTGCAAAATATATTAAAGAAAGCTTGGAAATTAGAAACGAAATTATAAATGTTAACGAAAACTGATCATCCTCTTTACATGCTGTGTTATGTTATATTGAAATGTCCATTAATCCGTGTATTTATGTTATACTAATTTAGGATAACGAAAACTGATCATCCTCTTTACATGCTGTGTTATGTTATATTGAAATGTCCATTAATCCGTATATATATGTTATACTAATTTACGTTAACGAAAACTGACCATCCTCTTTACATGCTGTGTTATGTTATATTGAAATGTCCATTAATCCGTGTATATATGTTATACTGATGTACGTGATGTTATAAATTGTTATATAATTATATGTGAATATGATGATGTACTATGTACAAATCAAATAAAATATCTGTTCTGTTCTGTTCTGTTCCGTAATACTTTGGATTTGCCTGATAATTTTTCGTTGGTGGGTTTTTACCGTTTTCAAACTATGCTCAGCTATTCTTCTCGTTTAGAGTCAATAATGTTTGTTGGAACACCACTGGAAATGTTAATTCGAAGTAGTATTAATTTAATAACAAATATAAAGAAGTATTTATAAGCGATATAACAAATAATCTAGACGATATAACGTTATTTTCTCCAAATACACGAAGAACTAAACAAATAATCAGACACACGTTTTCAGTAGTTAACAAAAAGCATAATATGTATACATAGTACAATATCTTCGTAAGCGATCAACACAGTTAACATTGCCATAATAAACAGAGTAAACGTATATACACATATGTTTGAAATATTATTTATAGGCATGGCACTAAATTTGATATTATTTAGGAAAATAAACCACATAGATGTCAACGAAACATAATACATGTTATATAACATTGAGCACATAGTACCATAGTATATATTGTTACATTTTAAACGTATCCCTTCACTAACGATACAGCGTTTTGAGCATTGTCAAATTTGACGCGCCTGCTTTGCGGAACGTTTGACACACCAAAACTTCTGCTAGTTGTTCAAGCGGTAAACTGAACCATTTTAAGTAGAAGACAATGGTCCCACTGCTCAAGTACATATTTAGATTATCAATTAAAGGGTATTAATGAAGTAACCTAAATATATCTGGGATACATCCTTGGCATTGATAATCATTGTTAAGAAATCGCACCAGTCGTTTCAGGAACACGAGTTTGGCCAAGTATCTACAAGGAATACTACATAACTGTCCAAAAAAAGCTTTCTTGCGTCAATACCTGTTTCGAGTGAATTGACATCTAACAGTGCGAGTGAAAAGTCAGTGCTGGTAGACAGTTTCAATGACTGTATGTGTTTAACGCAAAACCTGTCAGCTGCCTCAAGTCTTTTAATGTCCGTTTGCGTGCATGTATTCCACAGTTCACATCCGTAAAGTGCTTTAGGTATAACCACTGTTTGATAGTACGTTTTAAGTGTAAGTGGGTGTAAATCTTCTGGATGTAAGCCACTATTTATTATGTTTAGAAGCGTTCCTCGCAGTTTGTTGCTAGCGTCGTTCAGTGATTTGGTTGTAGAAAGTGACTCGTCGCATATAAGACCTAAGTGGTTGTACAAACTGTAATTCGTTTCGTTGTTGCGATCCCATATACCACATTCTGTCCCGACGAGACCACACACTGTCAATAAAGGCGATAACTCCACACTTGTCGGAGCTATACTCGAACCGCCACTGCTTGGAGTACATGTACTTGTCACAAATCGATATCATGCATTGCAGCCCATGGCGAGATAATTATATCAGAATCATGTCATCCGCAACGGTCGGTGCACAAATGTTCATATTAAACATACAGAATCCGTTTCCACTCTCCGTATGTTCTTTAATTAGATCATTGGTGACTTTCTACACCTTTTTATGTTCTATAGTAAACCAATCTTAAAATCTTAAAAAATTAAATAATATGTGAACTTATTAAAGTTACCAATCTTACGTCTAGAAATGTATTCATAGCACTTTCGTTTGAAAGTTATTAGAAGTATTTTTTTTTCAATTTTTATATTAGTAAAGTTACGCGGTCTTTTTTATCAACTTCATCAAACATAAATTGTAAAAATAGCATTTCCTTCTTTAAATTTGTTCATCAAAAGAGGTTTGTTAAAAACATGGATAATTCAAAAGGTTCTCACATCTGCGATTGATTCGATAAATTTTGTTTACGGTTATGAATGGATGTTTAATTATGTATACCAAATGAGTATGCTTAATGAATTTACCTACTTCTGGAAAAACTATCGAATGATCTTAAAATAAAGTGGCTGAAGTATGCCCATAAACGAATTGGTCAAGGTCACCGCACTTCGCATTTTTATTTGATCAGTGGCCCATAATAGTTTCAATCAGTGTGTCATAGTTCATACAAATCATGTTTTGTTAGCATTAAAAGAGGTGACTTTAAACAATTAACAAGAGCTTAAATCGTAACAGTACCTGAATCTCGATATCGGCCGACAGAAACGTTCATAGCTTGCACAATTCAGAACCGGTATACTACCGTTACGCGTGAAGATCTTTTAAGGTAGCTATTCAAAGCGATACTCGGTACGATGATGTGTAACTTACAAGAATAAGCGCCATTTTACACCTTACTGTACCTTATACAATGATATCAGAATGACTTGTTTGAAACTTTTCTAACCAATGAGATTTCTTTTACAGTAAGCTTATTTGGAACACATATCATTTCTTACAAAGTATTTCACGCGACAATTAGCAAAATGTATCCAAAAAGCGACCAAGCAAAGGCGAACTATCTTTAGAGCCAAAGCATCAACATGACACTCAAATACTTAAACTATGTTAAATGAAAGTAAAACATTTCCGTCTACACGATTCAAATTTGTGTTTGAAAACCTTTGTACTGTTACATACTTTCTTAATGCTCATTATTTTGGTATCACGTGTTTTTGTAATGAGTTCAAGGCGACTTAGAAATTGAATGAGCGATGTGTTATAATGTTATATGTTCTAATGTATATAATCTTTAAATGTACACATGTTACAATAATAAACCGTTTGTGTACTTACTTAATAACTTTTTAAACATAATTGGACGCATGTATAATTATGATCCTATTGTTGGTTATTGTTGTATTCCCATCTCTAAGAGGCCTTGATTAAATGTTATGTAATATGGCTCAAAGAGCAATACTAAAGAAAGCAGCGTGACCAAACAAACAAGTGTATATAAATTGATACACCCATCTAAAATGATAGGAGCGTTAAAAATGATTTTATTACATATCGGAGGAAATCAATAGTGACTGATACCGTATTAACTTCTTTTTGTGTGAACTCTTGTTATGGTATGATATGACAACGAGTGTCAGATCTTTTTTATCACATGCTTTTAAATGAGCAAATTAAATAAATATTTACGCGAACATAATGATAAATCCCGAACGTTGTTTACATTTCGTGACGTCATTTGACGTTGCAACGTCATTTCAGCAAAATAACAAAATGCGATTGGTCAATAAACGAAAACTAAGCCAATGAAAACGCTTAAAAAGTTTATTAAACATGTGTTATATAAAAATATATGTAATGGTTATATTACATGGGAAACAGGGTATGGCATGTGATAAATGATATATATTATTTTCAATGATGCGATTTCCTGAACATTTTAATTTAAAAAAAAGTATGTTGCAGTGTGGAGTGGTCGTTTGTTGTATAGCAAATGTAGTTTATCTCATTGTTTTTCGAAACACATTTGGCTTTTGAATATAAAGAATGAGAAACTTCAGTAGCATCGGCGAGGCATTTCTTAGCATAGCACCACACTTGAAAATAACATTAAAATAAAAAAAAGGTAAAGTTTTAATTTAATCACACTTAAACTTCTCATTGGTCGTAGGCTAACCAGATCCACGGCATTGCAACTCTCAGAAGCACGATGAAAGGAAAACACAAATTATCAGCTAGTCTATAAGTTATAATATAATAATATTTAGTAGCTATTCAAAAGTAGTCAGTGTCGTTAAAGCACATACATATTTGTTTAAGCAATAACAGCGTAATTTGAACATACTTTAAAAACAATACAACACAATATTTGTATAAGTGCTATAGTAATTAGGTTTTCTTAAATTTGATTAAATTTTATTAGAGCAAAAAAAAAGAAGCAATTGTCATAGGGAGAGAAATATAGGTATTGATAATTTGCTAATTCGGTTCCTAATATAAAAGCTTTAACAAGCAAATTTGGCAAGAATTATTATGGTTTATGTATTTTCTGTTGTTAAAAGTTCATTATATTTTATCATATTTGGTTGTGTTTAATAATATTTGGTAATAAAAGTGTTTCTAAGAGTCTGGAAAAGTCTACATTCTAGTAAAAGAAATGTCGTGCTCAAAACGGTTATGATGTTAACTGTTTCGGTTATGATACATTGCTGCACTACATTGAGTCAATGAGCAGATACTCTGAGACGGGTTAATGAAGTCCTAAATTTTGATGAATATTATACATTTAAACGTTAAATGTCTATAACTATTCTACAATATACTGACACACATAAGGACATTTTGACATTAACATATCTTTTGTACTGTCTACCTCCATTTAAGATGCCGAATCTGTAAAATATAATAATGTTTTGCTAATTAAATCATTCGTTTCGAAAGATATACATTGACAATGATTAGTGATAACAGTATTATTTAAGAGACTTGCTCATAGATTTTCTTATTTTTGAAAAAATGTCATTAAAAAAATTCGCGCACATATATATAATGTTTTTATTAAATACTTACAATGGCACGAACAAGCGTTGAATTAAAACATGGTCTTTCCTCTTAGTTGAACCTGGCCCCTTGCTGGCAAAAGCTAATGCGCTACCGCTGCGCCACGCGTGTCATGGTATTTTTGACGAAATAATTAGCGATGAAAAGTGTTATAAAAGCTTTTTTATTTTACCTATTTCGAATAATAATAATAATTCGTCAGTGAACAAACATTTCACTCACACTTGGTCATCAAAAAATGACAAATGTCATAATTATCTTTCTTCGGTGTTTTCGTCTTGTCTTCCTTCAAATATGCTACCAGAACTAAATGGCAGAAAGTATCCACCATATAGCAATATTTAGATAAAAGCAAACAACAACAAGAAACAAAACAAAATAAAAATAAAATAAAAAAATAAACACCGCTGGAATTCGAAATTATAATAATATATGTTATTTCATTTTTTACATCAATAATGATTGTAACGATCAAGCCATAATTAAGTGATATGTACTGAAACACGTGTTTGCTTATGGGCTGGGTGTTTGTTATACCGAGCAACAGGCAGTTGAGGAAAACAGATCGATTATGGCTTCATTAAAGCAATGCAAATAAGGTTGGTTATTTAAGTACATATTTAAATATGTACTATTTTTAAAAGGTTGACTCATTCCTCGTGATTACTGTTTTTGAATTTAAAATGCAGTATGTTTGGCGAATGCTTATAGTTAATAAAAAAATAACAATAAGTTACCGGGTATTAATTTCATTTATTGTGTATTGTGCAGGCCTTTAAACTCTGTTATTAAAACTAAGCCAGTGCCAATATAATCCTAAAGCAATTTAACGAACCCTAAGCATTTGCAACATGGCGGACGAAGGGTCGAGGTTTTGCAATTATTTCATCGGGGTTTTTCATAATATGAACTAATTTATTTTCATTATAAACGTCAACCATTTCACGTTTATAATATCATGTTGTAAACGCGTTAGATATCTTGATCGAACGTTACACTATATTTTTGAGATTCATGAAAATAATCCTAAAGTAGTTTGCAAAAATACAAAAAAATACCTGTCCGAACGGTTTTTAAGAACGGTTTCTTTAATGGTAAAATACATTAGTTATATTATTATCTCTATGACTGTTTTAAATTGCATTAAAAGTGTGGTGTGTTTTATTGCTTCAAAGCGTATTTATTCTGCGGATATTTAAGATATAAAAAAGAAATAATACCTTTCAACATGCAACAATATAGGTTATGTAAAACTAGTGTATTCAATAAATTATAATACGTTTATTTGTGATTTTATTTTTTCCAATATTTCTTTGTAAACGGTATAAACGGTATAAACAGAACAAACTGCCTTTACAATACAGGGCTATACATAGAATTTAACGAATTGCCTGTAAAATACAAGGCTTATTGTAGAACGCAACAAACTGCTTGTACAATACAGGACTATATATTGAACACAATGAATAGCCTTTACAATAATAAGTTTTTCAAAGAAATTAACGAACTGCCTGTACAATAAATGACTTTAGAAAGAAATCAACAAACTGCTTGTTCAATACATTACAAAACACAGAACGCAACGAACTGCCTGTACAATACTATACTGTTATTAAATAGTTGAATTCATATAGGCCAATACGGCTGTCTTCAGCTCAATAACAAAGCCAATATGAATTCAACTAATTTATGACAATTTTATTAATGAACTTTAAAATATTATCTTATTGTTCTTTTAAATGAAGCCCTTTCTTAACAAAAATCCAATTTAGGCGGAAAGTGTCGTCCCTGATTAGCCTGTAAGGACTGCACAGGCTAATCTGGGAAGACACTTTACGCACATGCATTATGCCCAGTTTTCTCAGAACGCGACACATATCAGCGGAGGAATCAAACTGCCACTATTGAAAGAATATCATATAAGGCCGAGTTTCTCCTGGTTTTTGATTGGCTGAATCTCGTATTAGCCGACCTTTTCCTCGTTTTGGTCGTGTTTTTTCATATTGGCCGCCTTTTTCTCGTATAAGGCGAGTTTCGAGCTTTATTGGCGAGGCTCAACTTGTATGGGGCGAACAAATTGAACACATTCTCGTCTAATATGATAAAGTTAATTAATAAAGGGCTATACACACACCTCAACGAACTGCCTGTACAATACAGTGCTTACATAGATCGCAACGAACTGCCTGCACAATACATTGCTTACATAGATCGCAACGAACTGCCTGCACAATACAGTGCTTACATAGATCGCAACGAACTGCCTGCACACATCAGTGCTTACATAGAACGCAACGAACTTCCAGTACAATACAATACTTTACATAGAACGCAACACTATACATATAATTGATCAAAGCTGGTTTCATATCATTGGAGCGGTCAAAGCAAATCGTTAGGGGTTTTGACCGGTGTAATGGTTTCCCTCACATATTTCACAAAAATGCCCGGAAATAATCACACCACGACCAATTATAAATTCAAACTAACATAAATTAACATACTTGCAATGCAATAAGAAAAAGAGAAAAATAAATAATTATAAATACAGTTAAATTACTAATAATTAATATACATGTACTCAGAAAACCAGAATTGCAACGTTTGGTATGTATTATAAAACGGAGTAAATACACATTCAACGAAACCCCTTTTTGTTGAAAAGATTTCAAATAGCTTCATATAGTAAAATTCCCATTATAATACCAAGTCACCTAGCTTATACCATGCAAAATATTCGTAATTCCATACATTTTAAAGCAGTTTTCTATAATAATATTAAAATCTAAAATTGATCACGATTGCTATTTCATAGAGGCCGAAAATGACAACTGCTGAGGTGGTATATGTTTGTTGTAAACAGTGTTAATCAAATACCCTAGTCTTAGTGTATTGTTGACTCATTCAGCTACGTTACTCAACATGGGTGTACAGTGCAAAGGTGGCATACCGCGCGGTGTGAATAAAAGTTAATGCGTTCTTCTTCTTTTTCAATTTGTATTTATTCTGGAATAACACCATCGACAACGATCTTGCTTTACTTTCAGAGATAAAAAAAATATACGATCATCTTACACAAACTAAGCCCCATACACGATCAAGATGACGAAATTTCATGCTTCAAAGAAATACAATAGCCTGAAGTCTCCAGAGATGAATTGGTCTCATATACCGCCAACCTTGATGTCACTAAACAAGTGGATATTACTAGCTATATTGATGTGTAGTCTTCATGTTGCAGGTAACCCATTTACTTATTTAAAATCACGTAAATGTCACCAATCTGTGCACGCTTTATATTAAAACTGCGGCGCATCTATTAAAGGGACTGGTTCACGTTTTGGTAAATTGACAAAATTGAAAAAAAAAGGTTTCGGATCTGCAAATGTTCGTTGTAGTTAACCTATGATACTTGCTAGGAAGTAGAAATACTGGACATTTAACATGCTCTAAAATATTCAATATATTCATCTTTTGAAGATTTAAAAACCTGAAAATTATAAAGCGTTACAAACGCGAATCGATTTAATAATTTGGAAAGTTCTGTTAGTATCGTTATATTTTGAACATTACGGGGATAGCTCCAAGGGTCAGTGGTTCGAGCCCCAGTGTGAATTCCTTTTTGTTCGTCCTTTTATTTTATTCTTGTTTTATAATGGAGCAATTTATTTCCGATGCTTAAATTTATCAATGTTAAGCATTTAATGACAAACTCCAAAACATACCAAAATCTGTGAACAGGTCCATTGTACGAGCATTATTTTATGATTATCGTACACATTAAAATTATTGTGGAGATTCAAACAGCGGCGAATTACGGAAATTTCATTGGACAGCAAAGTGTTGTATCTTTTTTACGAACATGCACATACGATGAAACACTGGCAAAAACTGTGAAATCAAAAGGCTGATGGCGACCAAAGTAATGAATAATAAATAAACTGCAAACATAAGCCATGCGGGCTAACGTTTTTGTTCATAAAGAATAATTCAAAATGTATAATGTATATAGGTTCAGCAATCCTTTTGATTAACAGTCAAAGTAAATTATTGAAATTAGCTTGCTTTCAAATTTATATTCTCTAATTATTGTTTGACCTCAAATAACACTGTATAGCGTGGCATATCCACGCGTTGCTTCATCATCTTTATATATTAACCTCAAGAAATTATTAAGTTCTTCAAAGTGAAACATGAGCATGTAAACGTAATGTTAGGTTTCCGATCTTATAAACACCGTTGGGCATCAGTTATATAAAGTGTTGAACGATTTTGAGCGTTTAAAATGGGAAGTTCAAACACGAATTTGCATCCTTTTTAATATACATATAATATGTCAATATCGTTCTCATATGTATAGACAATCCCAGAAATCGATACCTCCCGGATTACCCGCCCCTGAATACTCTCGCGCGCCTCAAAAACGATACTGAAGAAATAAACATGGACCTATATATGTTTGTATAGGTTCCTACGCAAAACAAGGAAGCGAAACGGTTTTATCGAATATATTTGATGATTTAAAGAGTTTCTGTTATCGATCTGACAACCATATAATAGTTCGTGTTTTTTTTTAAAATATAAATTACGTAATTAGTAGAAATAAGGTTATCTGCTTTCTTTTAAGAGTAATAAAACACAGCATGGACATGGACCTATTTGTGTAGGTCCCTGGCATGAATAAGGTCTTGATTGTCATTTAACATGTTATTTAAAGGTGACGCGTGATATCTTATCTTAATTACGGTATCTACACATGTGCAGACATGTGGTGTCACGGGCAAACCCATAAACGCTTTTAATCCACACTTGGAACATCGCCTCCCATTTAGCGAATTCGTTCGCGCCTTTATCGCTGATGTTTTTTTCTAGAGATGTATGTTGCTGTCATTAATAATCCGTAATTAAAGAAAAATAAATCACTTATTTTGTTCGTGTTTTTGTTTTTCAATCGTAAATTTAGACCGTTTTACGAAAATTTAATAAAGACATACGTTTAGGAAATCTAGAGAACACAATTGAAACTATTTAAGTTTATTTAAGGCTCATTATTTTTCATGTTGAACATTTCAACCGTGAATTAAGATGTTATTAAGAAAATTTAATAATATTTCAGGCAACATGTAAAACGTTATTTAAATAATAATATAAGAAAGTTGTAGACAAAAGCTGATATGTCCTTTTCAATAAAAAAGTATGACATATCCTGACATCTTACACAGTTTTGCAAGCGAATAACTCCCATACTTGTTCATTTAAATCACAAAATTCATTTCCGGCTAGATATTTTTGTATTAGCTTGAGAGCGATTTTTGAATAAAAGATTGCAAAAAAAAACATTAGTTTTAGTCT